>JAKUCM010005898.1:0-31268 GCA_023374145.1 Lepidium sativum
GAGAGAGAGAGAATTGGGGTGTTTATACTTTAATGTGATATTATTGATGGTTATACAATTAACACACATGCACCAAGTTCCATTATTCTTAGGAACAAGTAAAACGGGCACGACGCATGGACTCATGCTCTCACGGATATATCATTTCTCCATCAGCTCACTCACTTGCCTTTGCAACTCCTTGTTCTTTTCCGGAATTTTTCTATAGGCTGGATAGTTTGGAATGGATGCTCCGGGTACAAAGTCTATTTGATGCTCAATCCCTCATATTTGAGGTAGACCACTAGGGTTTTCATCCGGAAATACATCTCCAAAATTATGCAACAAAGAAGAAACACCACTAGGCAAACCGGGGTCAAGGTTAGTAGAACTTATAAAGACTTATTTGTACATAAGTACAAATATAGGCTGATGTGAAACCAAATCTCTTTTTATCACACTTGACTTCACAAAGAAATTTTAGTGTTTTCTCTTTTTTCTCTCTTTGTGTGTTTCACTCTTAAGCTCACTATTTTTGGTGTTTCTCTCTCAATCTCACTCTCTTTTTGGGGTTTTTTGTTTGAGTCACTTATAGCTCTCTTCTCACGTTGCTTTAGAAGTAAATAATATTGGTAGATCTCATTAGGAGTCATAGGAACGCGTGTAACAGTTTTCCCCTTATAACCAAATGAATACTTGTTGGTGAAACCATCATGAACGACTTTCTGATCAAACTGCCACAGTCTCCCAAGAAGAATATGTCCAGCCTCCATTGGCACAATATCACAAATCAGTTCATCCCTATACTTCCCAATGCTAAATGGGACCACAACTTGCTTTGACACTTTGAGTTCTCCAAACTCACTTAACAATTGAAGCTTATACGGATTCGGATGTTTTCGAGTAGTCAATCCTAGTTTCTCCACAAGTGTAATACTCGCCATATTCGTACAGCTCCCTCCATCAATTATAAGACTACACACCTTATCAAGAACAAGACATCGCGTGTGGAATAGATTTTCACGCTGCACATTCTCCTCTAGTTTACATTGCACACTCAAAGACCTTTTAGCTACCAAAAGATCACCTTTGGTTGCAGGTAACTCCAGCTCATCTCTAGATGACATAGAATCTGAAACCACTTCTTCCTTGGTTTCTTACTCTCCATTGACTCTAAGTATTATGGCCCTCTTGTTTGAGCATTCATTTGCATAATTTCCCATGCCATGACACTTAAAACATTGCACATCATGATTTCTTGTAGAAGAGGTTTCATCTTTACCTTTGATCTCTTGTCGGCTAGTATTCGGCTTAGATTCAAACTTTGGCTTTGGAACAGTTTTCTCTTCACGTGAGTAGCTAGGATGTTGCGTAATAGAACTCGTGTCATAAGTTTGACGTGTGCTACCCTTCCTCTTGAGCTGCTGCTCCACCAAGATAGCCTTATGCAACATATCTTTCAATTCCACATAGTGTTGCATCTCTACTCGGTCTTGGATCTCACGATTCAAAGTGCTAAGAAATCTGGTCATGGTAGCCTCAGGATCTTCTTTTATGTCGGCTCTCATCATAAGTATTTTCATCTCTTGAAATAATCTTCCACACTTCGGTTGCCATGCACTAATCTCCTAAATTTTTGATGTAACTCTTGGTGATAGTTATTAGGAACGAACTGTCGTCTCATCAAGGTTTTCATGTCTTCCCAAGTCTCAATAGGTCTTTCTTTATTTCTTCTCCTACTTGTCACCACTTGATCCCACCAATTAATAGCATAATCATAACATTTAGTGGCTGCAACTCGTACCTTGTTCAGCTTGGAATAGTTTTGACAATAAAAGACGAGTTTAATCTTTTTCTCCCATTCGAGATAGGCATCTGGATCGTTCTTTCCTTGAAATGATGGAATTTTCAGCTTAAGTCCCCCTAAATTATTTTCAGCCCGACCTATTTCTTCCCTAGCTCGTCTAGGTCTCCTTCGACTCAAGTTAGATGAGTGTTCATCTCGACCATAGTAGTCAACACCGCCTCTTCGTAATTCCGCTGGTGGTGGATCTCCTTGTACGTTAGGCAACTGAGGTTGTTGCCTAAGTGTTATCTCATTTTGAACTTGATCCAAACGTTCATTGACTACCTCCATCTCAACTCTTAAGAAATGGGTCATCTCTCACATCAAAGCTTGAATTTGGAGATTTGGAATTCCTTGTATTTGCTCACCCTCCGGATTGTCGTTATTGTCGTTTGACATACTTAGAACCTGTAAAAAAAGATTTGTTAATAGAAAAATGTCTCACAATCTCTCAAGTGTTTGACACACAAGTGTTTCCCTCAAATTATTGGCTTTTCTCTCAAATGTTCTCACAACCTTACGCTTTTTTCCTCTCTTTTGAATCTCAAAGTGTTCTTATAGAACTAATCAAACTCTCTTTGATTTGCTTTCCCCAAGGGTCAATGACCTAACAATTATCACACAACTCAAGTATTAGATAGATCTTGGTACACAAACAAATAAGGAACAAGATTTTTTTTTCTTTTTGTTTTCTTTTTTTTAGATATTCTTTTTTTCTTTTTTTTTTCTTTTTTTTAATTAATTTAGAAGAAAATATGAATAGATAGAAGTTGGAAATATAGAAGATGAAAAGATAGAAGATGAAGAGATATAAGATGAAAAGATAGAAGTTGGAAAGGTATAAGATGAAAAGATAGATGATGAATAGGTATAAAATGAAAAGATTAACTAACTTGGAAGTGTACTCTGATACCAAATGACGCGGAATCCTGAATGAATCGTCACTCCAAATTGTAAGGATAGTCCTTGGTCTTGAAAGAACTTGAGTAACCCCCACCTTAAGTATGTCAAACCTAAGATTGTTGTTGTTTCAACTCGCCTTCAATTCAGCAAGGTGGTGGAACCACGGAATGTTAACTCGAGTAGCCCCCACCTTTAGTATATTAATCCAAAGATTGTTGCTATTTTAACTTGCCCTTCATGCCAATGGCTAGGAATGGCCACATATGTGTGATGGAAATGATGGAAATCACTTGATAAACCAGTTTGATCCGTTGGATATGACACACCAAGAAAGATCGAAAAGTTCACAAAGACCCAAAGAGAATCACTCTCAAATTTATTGATAAAAAGTTGGATTCTCACAAATGAGAATTACATGAGTTTATAAAGAAAAGAAAGGACTCTCTAGATTCCTCTAGACTTATTGAATGTCTTAAAGATGAAGAGTAAAGACTACTAAGTAAATGACAAGTAAATGTCAAAATTGACTATGACTTGAATGAGAAGGACTCTTGAACTTTTGGCCTCCAAAATATATTTTAGTCTTCCAAATTCGTCACTATTCATGGGCTGGACTTTAAGACTTGATTTAGGATTTATCTTGGACTTGTAGAAGGCTCAAAGTGGTTTGGACTTTGCAAGTATAAAGTCCAATGGATTCCTTATATTGTTCTTTGTCCAAAAGGTCTTGAATAAATCCACAAATGCTCTCCTTGATTTGTTTAGCCCGTGATCTTGTAATTGGACCGACTGGAATCTCCAAACCTCTCTCGTGATCTTCATTGCTTAGCTCCAAGTTCTCCTTAGCTTTCTTGCTGCTTTCCATGATCATATCATAAGTTCAATTGGGTTCCCTTCTAGTAAGAGGAGGTAGAGTTTAGTTTTAATAAATAGGTGACTAGTTTGTTTATTAAGCTTTATAATATACCATATGAATCTGTATACAACCACACAAAAAAACTTGACCAAAGAAAACACCCACCATTTGACATTTGCTACGTTGTAACATAACCCTATTATTAGTTTCTTATTTATATTGATCTCATTTGGTTTTATATAGTTCTATAAGGTATGTTATAAAATTTAACAACTAACTAACCAACGTATTTATTAAAGCTAAACTCTACCTTTCTTTTAACAGAGAGAATGTAAGGGAATTAAATATAATTTTTCATAAACTAAAGATATCGTATAAACCAGTGAATGTTTATAACTTTCTTTGTTTAAAATTGTTTGTATTGTTTTATACAGATTTATAAGGTATCTAATAAACCTTTGTAAGCAAATTACTCTACCTATTTATTAGAAACTAAACCCTACCCCCTCTGGTAAGAGGGAACTCAAGAGATTCTAAACTTAACTTTTCATAAGTTAACGATAGTTTCCATATGAAACCATTAAATGCTAAAAAATTTCTTTGTTCAAGTATTTTCGTGGGAATTTTTACATATTTATATTATATATAATAAATCTTAATAAATAACTACTCACATATTTACTAAAACGAAACTCTAACCCCTTAACAGGGGGAACCAAGTGAACTTAAAATTGATTTTCTATAAACTAAAGATAGTTTTCATATAAAGTCATTGAATATTGAGAATTTTATTTGTTCATGTTTTTTGTGTGCTTTTATACAGGTTTATATGATATCTTATAAACCTTAATAAATAAATTATTCACCTATATATTAAAACTGAACCCCAACCTCTCTTAACAAAGAAATCACAAGAGAATTTAAATTTAATTTTCTATAAAATAAAGATAGTTTTGTATAAACAATTGATCTCCCAAGAAAATCAAACGTAAAAAGAAACCCACAATTACAGTTTTATGTGTTGGAATTAATTTATTCCATAAACCAAAACATGCGAGTTCCTGATTAATATAAATGTAAGTGGAAGCGTACATTTTGGATCCACAACTTATGATCTAAAATTTAGGGAATATGGCTCTTCCACAATGAACCCTGAATAGCCTGAGGTCTCTGTTGATGGGATGCAGAGAGTTTCTGAATTTCTGATTAGGGTTGTTATGGGGACCATAACCATTCTATTTATATATAGAAATAATTTCTAATTCAACCTTTCATCAAATTAGAAATTACATAATGTATCCACAATTAATTTTTCATAACACTTATGCCCTAGTCAATTACTTTATACCAAAGTGACCACATAAGTTTTGACTTCTTAGATAATGACCCTAACACATTAATTAATACACATGTGACCCTCAAATAATTCTTACAATCTCCCACTGGGTCACATATGTATTCTGAAAATGTGATAGACTTTATGAGCTCAAAATTGTCATTATATAGCAGGGCATAAACAATCTTGTCTATTGACTATAAAAAACATAGGATCATAGCGGTCTTCGTTATAATTAAAATAACTAAACCTTCCATGGTCACTGAAATTAATATAGCCAAATGACATAGATCAATTATGAAAAATGTGGCACGAAAATCACATGAAAGGTGATCGGTACATGTCGATTTTCAACTGGTCCTACTTTATTGAGATCCTTAAACTTTATTGTACAAAGAGTGTAAACTGAAAAACTTTATTTCTGATCAGAAAATGAGCATAAACACAACCAAAACATAGAACCTAAAACCAAATGAAAAACTCCCACTAAATCAAATGATCGTCAAACGCTGAAACACCCATTCGAGCAGTGTGCTCATGAAAGAACTTTGGTAGAATACCTTTTGTAAGAGAATCTGCTATCATGGAGTTTGTCCCTAAGTGTTCTATGGAAATCTCTCCACTTTGTACCCTCTCCTGAACAACGAGAAACTTAATCTCGATAAACTTGGACTTTGTTGCGCTCCTATTTTTGTTGGAGTACAAAACCGCTGATTTATTGTCACAATATAGCTTAAGTGGTCTTTCAATTCCTTCAAGAATTTGCAGTCTAGTGACAAAATTCCTCAGCCAAAGTCCCTGATTGGATACATCAAATATTGCTACAAATTCTGCAGCCATTGTGGAGGAAGCTACGAGGGATTGTTTCGCACTACGCCAAGCAATAGCTCCACCAGCCAACAGAAAAACATAGCCTGAAGTGGACTTTCTACTATCTTGACATCCAGCAAAATCAGAATCAGAATACCCAATGATCTCCAAATTATCTGATCTCCGATATGTGAGCATGTAGTCCTTTGTTTTCTGCAGGTACCTCATGATCCTTTTGGTTGCTTTCCAATGGTCCAAACCTGGATTACTTAAGTATCTGCCCAAAAATCCAACAATGTACGCTAAATCCGGATGCATACAAACTTGAGCATACATTAAACTCCCTACAACCGACGCATAAGGAATCTTTTGTATCTCCTGAATTTCCAATTTTCCTTTAGGGCACTGATTGAGACAAAATTTGTCTCCTTTAGCGACAGGGGTATCACCTGGTTTGCAATCTTACATGCCAAATCTCTTTAGTACTTTATCGATATAGGCCTTTTGTGACAATCCAAGAATTTCTCGAGTTCGATCTCGGTGAATCTGGATTCCTAATACAAAAGATGCTTCACCAAGATCTTTCATCTCAAATTTTTCCTTAAGAAATTTCTTGGTTTCATGCAACATACCCATATCGTTAGTGGCTAGTAGTATATCATCAACATACAATACCAGGAAAATGCACTTACTCCCACTAAACTTTTGATACACACAATCATCAACCAAATTCACCTCAAAACCAAAGAAGGTGATTACCTCATGAAACTTGTGGTACCATTGACGAGAAGCTTGTTTTAGCCCATAGATGGATTTATTTAACTTGCATACCATCTTCTTTGAATCACCTAATACAAAGTTTTCTGCTTGCTCCATATAAATTGTCTCATCAATGTTTCCATTGAGAAACGATGTCCTGACATCCATCTGATGAAACTCTAAATCATAATGTGCAACAAGGGCCATGATTGTCCTAAAAGAATCCTTTGATGAAACTGAAGAAAAGGTTTCTTTATAGTCAATCCCTTCTTTCTGAGTATAGCCTTTAGCTACTAGACGAGCCTTATACCTCTCCGCATTACCATTTGAGTCCATTTTGGTTTTAAATATTCATTTGCAACCAATGGCTTTCTTTCCTTCTGGTAATTGGACAATGTCCCAAACTTTATTGTCTAGCATTAACTGATACTCTTCCTTAGAAGCTTTGACCCACTTATCTGAATTGGAACTACCCATTACCTCACAGAAGTTGATAGGATCATCTTCCAAATGGGTTTGATTTTCCTCTTGTTCCATAAGAAATACTATATAATCATCTAGAATAGCACTTCTTCTTTCTCTAGTGGATTGCCGCAAAGGCACTTGTTCCAGATGCACTAGTTCTTGAGGATTATGAATTTGACTTCCATTGTCATCTTGATTTGGAGGAAGAGCTTTAGTGTCAATTTGAGGTTCCAAATTTACTTGATCAAAAGCAACTATATGAATCGGTTTAGGAACTGAATCCGATTCTTCCTTAAAGATGACATCTCTAACTTCATTTCTCCCCCCAAATTCAATATCGTCAAGGAACGTAGCTGTTCCCGTCTCAAAAATGTTCTTTTGTGTGGGATCATAAAGTTTGTAACCCAGAGATCGCTCAGAATAACCAATAAAGTAACTACTCATAGTTCTGGAGTCCAATTTTTTCTCATATGGCCTATAAGGCCTAGCCTCAGCTGGACATCCCCAAATGTGAAAATGCTTCAGACTACGTTTTCTGCCAGTCCAAAGCTCATAAGGTGTTTTCGCAGTTGCCTTAGTTGGTACCAGATTAAGAATGTAAGCCGCAGTCTTTAGTGCCTCTCCCTAGAATGATTCAGGTAAGGTGGAATGACTGATCATACTCCTTACCATGTCCTTAAGAGTTCGGTTGCGTCTTTCTGATACACCATTCATACTAGGAGACCCAGGCATGGTATATTGTGGGACAATTCCGCACTCCTCTAAGTATCTGGCAAACGGTCATGGACGTTGTTCACCTGAACCGTCATACCGACTGTAGTATTCACCTCCACGATCAGATCTGACAGACTTTATCCTTCGCTCAATTGGTTCTCAACTTCAGCCTTAAACTTCTTGAACACGTCCAAAGAGTCTGATTTCTCATGAATAAGAAACAAGTATGCATATCAAGAGTAATCTTCTATGACAGATATAAAGTATTGTTGACCTTTCCAAGACGCCGTAGGGAAAGGTCCACAAATATATATATGTATCAACTCAAGGACTTCTTGAGCTCTATATGCACCCAATCTCTTATGTTTAGTCTATTTTCCTTTAATGCAGTCCACACATACATCACAGTTTGTGAAGTCAACAGAACTCAATATACCATCTGACACAAGTCGCTCAATTCTATTACTAACAATGTGTCCTAAACGTTTGTGCCATAGAGTTCCTGAACTTGCATTTTTGAATTTTTGTTTAGTACCCCTTGATTCAACACTTAAGCTTTCATCATGAGAAGCTACGGTGTCAAGCATATAAAGATTGTGATTATCCATAAGTGTACCGATTACAATTAAAACTGAATTTAAAGACAAAGTAGCTTTTCTATGCTCAGTTAGACAAGAATAACCAAATTTGTCTAAATAAGGAACAGAAACCAAATTCCGTCTAAATGACGGTGCAACAAAAGTGTCTTTCAAATCCAAAAAACAACCAGTACTAAAAAACAATCTAAAATGCGTTATTGCCTCCACATCCACCGGAAATCCATTAGCCTCATGAATGTATCTTTCAGCATCAGTTGGTTTTCGGTAGCTCAGGCAACCCTGCAATGAAACACTGATGTTAGTAGTTGCAGCTGAATCTAACCACCAAGTGTTTCTGGGTACTTCAACTAAGTTCACTTCATAACAGACCATAGCAAGGAAACTACCTTTCTTTACACGCCATGCGTGGTACTTTTGGCAGTTTTTCTTCATATGTCCAACTTTCGTACAAAAGAAGCAGGTATCTTCAACCGTAGTCTGCTTCCTTGGAGTTGGACCTTTAGCAGCCTCATTCTTAACAACCTCAACTGACCCTTAGAGGTGTTAACCATATGAGCAATTTCAGACCTTTCTTGTTTCAAAATATCCTCCTCTTGCACACAATATGAAATGAGCTCATTAAGAGACCATTTCTCTTTCTGTGTGTTGTAACTGGATTTCAATTGATTAAATTGAGGAGGAAGGGAGTTCAAGACAAAAAATATGAGCACTTCTTCCGGAAACTCAGTCTTAAGAGTCTTGAGTTTTGAAACAATGTTGGACATTTCCAAAATGTACTCCCTTATGTTTCTTTTGTTGTGATACCTCATGGTACTAAAGCGATACAGAAGCGTACTTATTTCTGCTTTATTGCTACTTGCAAATCGCAAGTCCATCTCAGCAAGGAACTGTTTGAGATCATTGATCTCCTTATCACCTCTAAAGGTTTCTGGAATGGTGTCCAAAATGATCATTAAACAATGCGATTAGAACGTTCCCACTTCTCATAAACCGCCTTATACTCAGCAGTGCTGGTATCTGTAGGAAAAGTAGGTTGTTCCATCCTTAGCGCAAGGTCAAGATCCATACACCCAAGCACAATCTTAACTTTACTTTTCCATTCCTTGTAGTTGGAACGAGTAAGTGTTGGAATCGAACCTAAGTTTGTAGATACTGAAAGAGAACAATCTTTTATTAGTTACTCACAATTAAACCAAAATAAATCAATAATAAAGAATAAACAATTATACAATCCATCACAAGATACCAAGTGCTACATTAATATCAAGTCTTTGGACAGTAATATTAACTGCTAGCGATACTCTTGTTGTAATGATCAAACATTGACAATAATGCATGGTAAATGATAAACCTTTCTTTGGACCGATTTATCATTCACATGTTTATTACTAATAATTGTCACACGTTTATCATCACAGGTATGTATAATCCGGCCAAATACAAACCTACCTTTGGGTTGATTTAATATTCGCATGAATATATATATATATACATATAAGATTTAATATTATTCATGAAAAATACCCACAAGAGAGGTTACTTTGGCAACATCTTGCATCAATTAATCCACTTCAAATAATAAACTTGCACAATCAATTTTATCTATTGATTTATAAACTATATTTTTATTCTTGCACAGCCATATATTAAAAAGTTTCTGGAAATATTGTGCAATAATTTGTATGTAGCCTAATGGTTGAAGAAGGGAAAGAATAATGCAGACCGAGTCACAGAACTCAGGTTTGAATCCTCCGCAACACAACTTTAAATCGCAGATCTGCACGGACCCGCGATCCAATCCATTTTTTTATTATTATTATTTAATTTGGGCCTAAGTCCAAAAAAAAAATTAATTAAAAAAAAAGGCTCAATTCTTCAACTTTTGAGAAACCTAGGTTACTCATCGATCAAAAGAAAACACATCCACCAGCTTATGAACGGATCGAAAAAATTGTTCAAAACTTTTTCGAAAAAAAAATTCCAGAATTTCGAAAAATAATTTTAACCACAGATTCCAGAATTCAGATTTATATTTAAACATGAACGAAAAAACAGATTCAACAATCTGAATTTTATTCCCAATAATAGATCCAAATTTATTAATAAAAATAGCCTTATTATCATAAACCTTTTGAAAAAATTCAGATTCAACAATCTAAATTTTCAGTAAATAAATAAATCCGAATTTCATGATAATAAACTTGATTATTAAACAGAAACTGAACATGGTGCTCTGATACCAATTGTGGGAATTAATTTATTCCATAAACCAAAACATGCGAGTTCCTGATTAATATAAACGTAAGCGGAAGCGTACCTTTTGGATCCATAGCTTATGATCTGAACTTTAGGGAATATGGCTCTTCCGCAACGAATCATGAATAGCATGAGGTCTCTGTTAATGGGATGCAGAGAGTTTCTGAATTTCTGATTAGGGTTGTTATGGGGACCATAACCTTTCTATTTATATATAGAAATAATTTCTAATTCGGTCCTTCATCAAATTAGAAATTACATAATGTATCCACAATTAATTTTTCATAACACTTATGCCCCAGTCAATTATTTTATACCAAAGTGACCACATAAGTTTTGACTTCTTATATAATGATCGTAACACATTAATTAATACACGTGTGACCCTCAAATAATTCTTACAATCTCCCACTGGTTTGGACTTTGCAAGTATAAAGTCCAATGGATTCCTTATATTGTTCTTTGTCCAAAAGGTCTTGAATAAATCCACAAATGCTCTCCTTGATTTGTTTAGCCTGTGATCTTGTAATTGGACTGACTGGAATCTCCAAAACTCTCTCGTGATCTTCATTGCTTAGCTCCAAGTTCTCCTTAGCTTTCTTGCTGCTTTCCATGATCATATCATAAGTTCAATTGGGTTCCCTTCTAGTAAGAGGAGGTAGAGTTTAGATTTAATAAATAGGTGACTAGTTTGTTTATTAAGCTTTATAATATACCATATGAATCTGTATACAACCACACAAAAAAACTTGACCAAAGAAAACACCCACCATTTAGTTGTTTTATACGGAACTATCTTTAGGTTATAGAAAATTAAATTTAAATTCTCTTGTGATTCCTTTGTTAAGAGAGGTTGGGGTTCAGTTTTAATATATAGGTGACTAATTTATTTATTAAGTTTTATAAGATATCATATAAATCTGTATAAAAGCACACAAAAAACATTAACAAATAAAATTCTCAATATTCAATGACTTTATATGAAAACTATCTTTAATTTTTAGAAAATCAATTTTAAGTTCACTTGGGTTCCCCTGTTAAGGGGGTTAGAGTTTCGTTTTAGTAAATAGGTGAGTAGTTATTTATTAAAATTTATAAGATACCAAGAAAATTCCTGCTTTTTTTCTGGTAACAATTGATCTCCCAAGAAAATCAAACGTAAAAAGAAACCCACAACGACAGTTTTATGTGTTGGAATTAATTTATTCCATAAACCAAAACATGTGAGTTCCTGATTAATATAAACGTAAGCGAAAGCGTACCTTTTGTATCCACAGTTTATGATCTAAACTTTAGGGAATATGGCTCTTCCACAATGAACCCTGAATAGCCTGAGGTCTCTGTTGATGGGATGCAGAGAGTTTCTGAATTTCTGATTAGGGTTGTTATGGGGACCATAACCTTTCTATTTATATATATAAATAATTTCTAATTCGGCCCTTCATCAAATTAGAAATTACATAATGTATCCACAATTAATTTTTCATAACACTTATGCCCCAGTCAATTACTTTATACCAAAGTGACCACATAAGTTTTGACTTCTTAGATAATGACCCTAACACATTAATTAATACACGTGTGACCCTCAAATAATTTTTACATTATGTACATCACCAACCAAATCTGTATGTTGCTGCAATATTATAAATATAAGTAAGAAGAAAGATGAAATCATTCACTAGCAAAATTAATATTAGTGAAGTGGCTATGATTTCTTGAGTCAATTGATCTGTTAATTGCCACCACCAAATTTTGACCATCTCGGTGAAGAGAAGTACTATTGAATATGAGTCGCTTCTGCTGTTCATCCTGTTGTTGTTGGTGGTAGAACATCACTTGTTGGTGTCTCTCTGTTGTTGTTGTTTTCTTCCTTTGAGTCGCTTTCTTGCTTGATTGCTTTAGCCTTCCATACAAAACCCACGACATACAAAATAATATCGTTTAGTCTTTATATGGCACTTCCATACACAAAACTACCCGCCACGACCTACAAAATCCACGACATAATTCAGTTTTTAGTCAAAGCAGACTTAAAGAACTGAGAGAACCATTCAGCTTTGTGGTATGAGAAGGAGAGTTCTACTCGTCTGATGCAATGTACAAGATCGGAAGAGAGGATGCATTTATCTGGAGGCCAACACCGGAAATATCAAGGCTTGGACAAGCTCTAGGTAAGAAGATTCCATGGTTACACTACAAGAAAACTAAGCGGAAACCGATGAAAATTCCAACAGCAAAATAACTGTCAGAAATAAACCGACGACTTTTCGACAAAAGATGACCATATTATGTTTTCTATTGAACACCTTCAGTAATTAAGACCCGTTTATTTTTATCTGTTATATAACTGACGGAAACCGATGGTATCACCCGACTTTTAATGACAAAAAAAAACATATTCTGAAAATTGCATCGGTCGGTTTTGTCGGGTATATACCCAACGAAACTGATGGGTACAAGTTCTTAACTATTTTTATTTTTAATTACATATCCCATAATTATAAAATACTTCCTTTTGGTTACCGTAGGTTATATACCCGACGAAAGCCGATGGGAAGTATTTTATAATTATCGGATATGTAATTAAAATAAAAATAATTAAAAAATAGTACATTTCAGATTCCGTCGGTGATATACCCGACGGAAACCGACGGGTATGGAAGTGGTTAAAACATGTGTTGCATGAGACGTCACTGTGTGTAACCAAAAATTAGGTGGCAATGGAAACTCATTGGATTTCATCGGAAATTTTCTCTATATAGCTTTTCGAGTTTCATTTCTCTCCCTCATACTCTCCTTCGTTCATAGAAAAAATTAATATGTCAAACTCGAATGTCCGCTCTTCGATGGACGGTTCATGTATCGATGAAGCAACGGGAGAATTAATAGAAGAGTATGATGCCGGGTTGAAAAGTTTCGCGGAATTCATGGCATATCATAGTTTGCCGCGCGAAACAGGTAAGATATATTGTTTGTGTATAAAATGCTAGAATATGAAATATATCCCTATTAAAAACATATGCAGTCATATTTACCGTAGAAGTTTTTTCTGTTACAAAATATGGTATTTTGCATGGAACAAATGGTTCGAATGTTAATTTCGGAAGTTATAGCGGAGTTGGTAATGTTGGTATAATTGAGGAATTAGGCAACATGGTAGCTGAGGAAGTAGATGGTAATCTTGGCAGTAGCAGTATAGGATGTTATAGTGTTGATACTGCAGTTCCGGTGGAAAACAATGATGGTACCTTTCAAATAGTTAACGATGCATTTAGGGAGGATGTTCAGGTTTTCACTGCGACTAGAAATAGGGGTGAAGAACCAAATGTCGATGCATGAATTTTTTTTTTAGTATGTTTGATGCAGCGAAGAAGTCATTGTATAGTGGTTAAAGTGATGAATGGTCACCATTTTCTACCGTAGTTGAACTGATGAATGACGAAGTTTCCATCGAATTGGGATTATCTGTATTAAATGAGAATAATCTTATCCTTTTAGAATAATCATTAAAGCGCCCAACTCATAATTGGCGAATTCATATCAAAACAGATTATAATTTACCGAAGAGTTGTGTCGATAGATTTGCTGGTCACATCAGAAAGCTTCGTTATACTGTCCTGCAAATATGCAAACAAGAATTGGCAATCACCATGTAACGATGATGGACGGGAGTGGCCTATTTATGCAACAATTATGCCAAATATATTTTCACAAATAGGTCGAATAAGTGGGAAACCTGCTCACAGAAACTTGACCCCATCTGAGATTAAACATTTTCTTATGTATATTGCAACCAATTGCCATAAAATAGGGGAACTTGAGAGGTTAGTAGTATCTCCTTATATTTAACTGAATGAAAATTCATTTATTTAAATACGTCCACGATTACGTTCCTTGCAGTCTATACATAGCGCCAATTCGTTTTGCTTACCCGCATTACTCTGAACAACAACTACAAAATAGAAAGGAGGACAAGTTTACAGACTAGTGAAAATTTTATGTGAAAATCATTCAATGCATTAGACGTTTTGATATCTGTGCAGTGGGTCCAACCTTAAACAAATAAACACTAAAACAAAAATCACATATCACACATGCCTCAATGATGCGACAAACATTTCCCACATGGTTGAAATATTTTGTAGCTTGTCCTTTATTATTCGATAAATCATTTCCTATGTATTTCACCCGAGATTACACTTTTAAGAATTTGCAGGTAGGAATTAAAAGACAAACAAGTGACTACGAAATATCTTCTATCTCGAGCGACATGGTCTACTATGATGTTTTAGGTGAGATATTGGAGGTTCACTACTCAAGGTTGCTTGGCTTAAAGTTCATTGTCTTCTGCTACGACTAGTACAACCCTATTTTGGGAGTTGGTGTACGGTTGGATGTTTATGGTGTCAAATCCCTCAACTCAGGAATAAAGTTCGAAAAGTACTATATGTTCATCCTTGTTTTGTAGGCGGATCAAGTGTCTTATATCGCGCATCCCCCCGTGTCACCCCGGTATGATGGATGGATCACTGTGACATCAATCGCCCCAAGAGGAAGACTACATGGTGATATAGACCATGATGCCATGCAATAAGGTTCACCTGGGACATTAGGCCCACATGAGATTTTTCTTGGGGTTGACCTCTGTTCGATATGACGTCTGAAGCATACGGAACAATCAATGATGTTTTTGATGTTAAAGTACCAAAGTTTGGTAAAGAGTCTGAAGATAGTTCGAACACAGAACCGGATGAGTATGTATGTGATTCAGAGTAGCATGTTCGTAATTTAATATTTCTATAATAAGAATGTATGTTTTGTTTCATAATTTTGAGATGTGTTTAAATAATTTTATAACCTGGAATGAGGTTTGCATATGAAAATTAGAGTTTCAAAAATAATTTATCTATTTTTATATTTAAAATTTGCATATACCCGATGGAAATCGACGGAAATTGGAGAGAAAAATAAGCGCCAAAACTTTTTCCCTTTGTTTTTTGCGACACATGAACCCTACTATCTGACGGAAATTGAAGGCTGTTGTTATATATTCCTGAAACGCCATTTCTTCTCTTCTTGTTCTTCGACAATACACAGTTCTCTCAAAAAAATAGCGATTTCGGCCAAATTATCACTATCATCAACACCAACAAAATCACCACTAAAAGGTCTCGTCTCTCATGAAATCATGTAACCTTCTAAATTTTTTTTCTCATTTCATTTTTCGATTTAGTTTGATAATAAAATAAATTATGGAATGGACCAGTTAGGGTAGATTACACTCATATTAAGTTGAATCTAATAATAAATGGATTAGATTTCAGTTGGGTTGTAGTGATTTTGTGGTTTTATGTTAAAAAACAAATTTGCGAAGAACATTTTTTTTCTCAAAATTTTTTTTTAGTCTTGAGCATTCAAAATCAGTTTATTTCTAAAAAAAAATTTTCCAACTTTCTAAAAAATTTTATATATTGAAAAAACGTTAAGATATTATATAGATACATATATATATTCATATAAATTCCAGAATATATATCTGTGTGAAACGTCCACTATAACTTAATCAAATTAAGTAGTATAAATGGGTCGTAGCCCAATTTACAAACGTTACTTATATAATGAAGAGTAACATTTACTCTCTTTGTTTTTAGCTCACGATCACATATATATACAAATGTATATGTAACGATGAATTTTTAATCCAAATTTTGTAGATGTGTGATTTTCTATAATCATATATATATGAGTAGTAAATTCTCAATTTGTACATTATAATTGATTTCTAGCAAAACATTATAATCACCTAATATTATATAACAACGAAAACTCGATTATAGCAATGTATGAATAATTTCAGAGCATTCTCAACAATTTCTTCGATTATTCCTTGACAAAACTGTTGAATCTTCACATAAATTCTGGTTGATAGATGTCCTAATGCTATAAGAAATAGGTGAGCTAAACCTTGAATTTTTCCAGAGAAAAAATGAAAAACTTATATGGTATATCCTTCTTTCCAAACAGAAAATTAAAATCATGATATTCTCAAACCAATGACACATCATATATGCCCAAATTGAAGAGCATTTAAATCCAAATATACAAGGCCCAATTACACAACCATTAAAATCCAAATTTGTCTGAGTTATGCTAGTTGGTAGATAGTTCCTACTAGTGGCATACCTACATATAAGTTAGGGGTTCACATGAAACTCCTAAACTACATAAAATTATTTTAACTCAGTCAATTGTATAAAAACTTCCAGCAGATTTTATATTTCTATGAGAATTGGAAACTCCAAACCATGGATCCAATCTTCCCTTTGATACTTTTTAACTCACTCTTATGGTTTTTCTTTTATTATTTTGTAATATATGGTAATTTTCAAAAATAAATTATATTTATATTAAATAAAAATATGACCTACATAAAATAATTTCTTGGATCCGCCACTTATTTTTACAAATCACCACTAATTCAATGATTGAACCTACCTATCTGGATCTAGCAAGAGATTCACCACCGTTCGCAGAAATCTCTTTCTAGAACCTTATACATAATTGTTGTCATCCAATCGCTTAAATCTCATCAAAAATAACACCACCAATAGGATTTTATCATGAAATCCAGTTCCTTCTCTGCATCAAAGCCAACCACAAGGATCTCTTCAAAGAATCCTAGATCCGCCGCTGCGCCATACAAGAAACTTTGATCAAGATACTTGTGTCTTATATGTTCTTGCTCTATATTCAATAGGAATAGACATCTGAAAATATTAACCACAACAGTATGATCTTAATTACTTAGATCATCTAATTAACAATCAAGAATGCAGATTCAAGAATTAGATTCGACTTTCCATTGCTTATACAAGATCAAACAATACCATACATGTGATAGTGGCCACGATTTGCTACATGTAATAAACTATGATTAAGATATGAAGGGACCTTGATGGAACCAGCTTGTTTGATGACTTTAATGTGGAGTTTTTGATCAATGACGTGTTTCTAAGGAATCGTAGAGATGGACGCGTCTACTTTCTTCGATGCTTCTTCTAAGCTTCCTTCGTCCTCTAATTAACTCTATCCATCAAACAGTTTCAAATTCAAAAAATGCTAAGCATTCAGATATGCAACATCTCCAATTTATGATAAAAGCTTAGAAAATTATTCCGCAATCATAATATATAAAAGAACGACAGAAAGAAAAAAAAATGAGAGAAACTTTAAGAACAGTAACGCCAAAATCAGAGAGAAATTTCAGCTTATTAGATTTGAAAAGATCAGGGAAATTGAAGTTTTTACCTTAACAAACCAATCGCTTAGTATCTAATAACAAAATTTCATGCCCACAAACATAAATTACCGATAAAACTCAAAAATCACAGAGAAAAAAATAAAATCACCTAAACAAGGATGTAAATAAAAAGATATTATAAAATTTAATATCGCTCATTAAACAAAGAGTCAAAATTGAATAATTGAATTTTTTCACTGCATCGTTCATATGACAAATAGTCAAAATTGAGAGTTTAAAACTAGAAAAGTTCATGTAATCTACACTGAAAAAATCCTATTATTTGATTTCGAAATTATAAAAGATGTTTAAATCATGGCTAGAGAAAATAAAGATGGAAGAAAAAAATAATGTGGAATCGATGTAGTATAAATTTGAAGTTAGCTAAGAAAAAAACGGACTAGTGGAAGTACATATGAAAATAAAGATGGAAAGGGCCCATAAAGTGGAGGTAGAGCCGGCTTTAGGAGGGCTGACTGGCAGTGCAACCGTCCCGGACTGAAGATCCAAAACATTTTTTTTTGTTGTTTTCATTTTTTAAGTTAAAAATAAAAATAATCTAGAAAAAGAACTATAAATTTTTTAAAAAAAATATTAAAAGGCCCAAAATTATTTTTAAACTATATAAAGGAAAGAACAAAAAATTTATGAAAAGCCTTTTGCCTCTCTTTAGATTTTCTATTCCTTTTCGGCCATATGTAAGGAATTACGTGTATCATAGTCATAATCCTAGTATGTATATTGAGAAGAATTCACTTTACCCCTTTTCTTTATTTTTCAATACCAATTTGAAAAAGGGAAGGGGTTGTGATGTAACTCTGTCGTTATTGACCAATTGAAATGATTCCCTTTCTTTCTTCTTTGGGATTAGGACTAATTAAAATGGTTGGAATAATAAACATCCATCTCGTTCATACTTGGGATACCCGTATAACCATTGAAGATTGTTGAAGTGACTAATTCTTGGAAATTTAGGGGCGTTGAGAATAAAGAAAATTTTAGAGTTTCCTTTTTTATTTTTATCTAACATGAACCCACTTGGTAGTAAGAAAAGATCTTTTGCAAGAAGGTTGGCCAGGGTTTTCTTGTAAAAACATGAGCCCCACTTAGTTCATAATGACGTCACATTTTTCCATATATTATTTTCATTATGCACTTAAAGGAGGAGCCGTATGAGATGAAAATCTCACATACGGTTCTGAAACGGAGAATTCGTTAAAGCGAATGACGACCGTAACGAATGTTGGGTCAATCTGCAGGAAATTATGTGGAAGCATTACGGAATTATTATGAAGCTATGCGACTAGAAATTGACCCATATGATCAGAGAGAGAGAGATAATATAGGCCTTATCCAGACAAGTAATGGGGAACATACCAAAGCTTTAGAATATTATTTTCGGGTATTAGAACGAAACTTTTTCTTTACCACAAGCTTTTAATAATATGGTTGTGATTTGTCATTACATGCGACTATCTCCACTATAGAAAAAAAACGAACAACTAGTCAATTAAATACTAGAACACAAAAAATGGCTTTCTACATAAACATCGTCCAAAAACGACTTTTTATCAACTGTAGCAAATAAATAAACATCATAGATCGAAATATGAAGTGAAGACTAGATATGCCTAAATACTTTCTTTTCTATGGATAAAAAAAGATTTTATTGATAGAGGAAGCACCGTAAAGAGATTGTTGGGTTTACATATACTCATCATTACTGGTATAACTGAAATTGAAAAAGAATTCTTTTTAATTGAAAAAACTCAATATAGATTAGTTAGAAATCCATTTCAATAAAAATTCAAATAAAAAATAAATGATCTAAAATTGTTTTAAAATTTGAGAAAATGGTCAAATATGACCCAAAATTATATATAAAATATTATGAAAATAGTCCAAATTGTTATAAAAAAAATTATGGAAAAAGTCCAAAAAGTTTTTTGTCAATACAAACCTAAAAAAGTCTAAATTAAAAAATAAACAAAAACGTTTTTGTCCAAGAACCCATATGAATGTTGAGTCGACTTTGAGTAGAGGGGATCTAGGACATAATTGGTTTACAATTAAGGCGTTAATATCAAGGTTAAAGTAACAAATTGAGAGAGGATAAACCAATTTCAAAAGAAAAAGAAAAACAAATTAAGAGAGGAAAAAAATGTACATAGATTACCAAAGATGTAATTTACGTGCAATTTTCTCTATAGCTAATTGGAAATAGAGAAATTGAAGTATTGAGCTCGCGTCCTTTTGTCATTCTCCATGACAACGCAGGCAAAGTCGTTCTAGATCCACACGTGGACGCGTTTAGGCTCCTACTTCACTTCACCGACCTGTCGTTTTAACTGATTTTAAGAAAAATATAAACACAGAGACACAGACACGTTAAACACCAAATCACTCAAAATGGTCCTCCGCTTAAGATGCCCGTAACTCTTGCTACATTCTCTAATCTCTGAGAATGAACTTTTCAATCGTATTAGGCTAATTATCTTTGTTCTTTGGAATTTGAGACAAAGATGTTAGGAAGATCTGGATTTCTCAGACCCGCTGGTTTCCGACCAGATCACTTAGGGCAAAATGCAGTGAGCTTAATTGGAAGCATAGGCTTCTCTTTGTTCGTAATCGGTGTCGTAGTTTTCACCACTATCGCTTCTACATATGAGCCTGCGGATCCACTATTTCACCCTTCAGACAAAATCACGACTTTCCTCACATCGGCATCAGAAGCCACTCTGAAATCTGATGACAGTGTTGTTAAAACCGGTGAAGATTTCATGGTGCCGAATCAAAACGCATTCGCCGGATTCATCAACATATCTGATGTTGAAACCTCCGGCAATGATTCTGATGTTAATCAGCTTGATTGTGATTCAAACATCCCCGTTGATTGTAAAGATCCTGAAGTTTTCCACTTGATGATGAAAGCTACTATAGAGAAGTTCAAAGACATTCACTTTTACAAGTTTGGTAAACCTGCAATTGTACAAGGTACTAATTCGTGTGATATGGCTTGGCGTTATAGGCCTAAAGATGGAAAAACGGCTGCGTTCTATAAGGATTATCGTAGGTTTGTGATTCAAAAGACTGAGAATTGTACTGTTAATGTGATGGGGATTGGTGAATATCATTCAGGTGTGAATGCCAGGAAGCGGAAGAGAAATTTGAAACCTGGGTTTCAAAAATCGACTGATAAGATTGATGATTTCTCTTTGCCTGTGGTTGGTGAAGCAGTGAATGATTCACTTCCTGTGATTGAGTCCGAGAATGCGTTTAAAACCGGTAAATACTTGGTTTATGTGGGGTGGAGGGGATAGATGCAAGAGTATGAACCATTTCTTATGGAGTTTCTTGTGTGCTTTGGGGGAAGCACAGTATTTGAACAGGACATTGGTGATGGATTTGACTCTCTGTCTGTCTTCAGTCTATACGCTATCTGGTCAAAACGAGGAAGGAAAGGACTTCAGGTTTTACTTCGATTTCGAGCATTTGAAAGAGGCTGCTTTTGTGTTAGACCAGGTGCAGTTTTGGACAGACTGGGGAAAATGGTATAAGAAGAATGGATTAAACCTTCATCTTGTGGAAGACTTTAGGGTCACACCAATGAAACTTGCAGATGTAAAGCACACATTGATAATGAGGAAATTTGGGACAGTAGAACCAGACAACTATTGGTACAGAGTTTGTGAAGGGGACGCAGAATCGGCTGTGCAAAGGCCGTGGCATCTATTGTGGAAATCAAAACGATTGATGGAGATTGTCTCTGCAATTGCTTCAAGGTTAAATTGGGATTATGATGCTCTTCACATTGAGAGAGGAGAGAAGGCAAGAAACAAGGAGATGTGGCCTAATCTGGAAAAGGATACTTTACCAAGCGCCCTCTTATCGACCCTGTCGAACAAAATCGAACAAGGAAGGAATCTTTATATTGCAACGAATGAACCAGAGGTCTTCTTCTTTAACCCCTTAAAAGACAAGTACAAAACCCATTTTCTGGATGAGTTTAAGGAGCTCTGGGACGAGAGCAGCGAATGGTATTCAGAGACCACGAAGCTTAATGGAGGAAACCCAGTTGAGTTTGATGGTTACATGAGAGCGTCTGTTGATACCGAAATATTCTTGAAAGGGAAGAAGCAGATTGAAACATTTAATGATCTTACTAATGACTGTAGAGACGGAGTCGGGCACTTGCAACATAGCAGCAAGCTGAGCACTCTGGTAAGTATATCAAATGCTTGTTATCAAATATGTTTGTTTGTTTGTAATTTAATAGAAAGCTTGAACCACCTCTTTGTTTCTTGTGGTACTTGTAGAAAAGCTTTGTATGTTCCTAAGTTATGTAACGTTTCTTTTAAACTATTAGTATCTACCTCTCTAAATCTTCAATATCTTACATGTCTTAATGGTGGTTACTGATAGAAACTAAACCTTATCCCATACTAGGTTGGTCACATGTTTGCGCATCAAACAAAGCTTTTCTTCAATCTAGAGAATTAAAATCTACCAGTAAAGTTTTGTAACTCGAGCAACATTTGTATTCATCTTAATCCAATCGTCTATGAGTTGACTAAGAAAAGGTCTGTGTCAGTGTTAAAATACAAATGGCCACTAATGAATCGTGGGAGAAACAGCCTGTCTCAGGGAACAACAAACTCTTTTACAACTACTTAGATAATCGAGAGTAGGTCACACGCTAAGATTGATGGTCAATATGAATTTACAGGTGTGGCAAAAAAGAATACAAGCTTTGGATTGAACCAAATTTAAGACTTACTCCAATTTCCAGCATAAAGAAAGAGACAAAACTGAGACAAAGAATCACTACTGTGTTTGGTTCCATTGCTCGGTTCGGGTTCACTGCTCTCAGGTTTAAAGATGAACAAGCCGTGCCCTGTCCCTGGCGTACTGAACAACCAATCATACACATCCCAAAACACTTGAACCGGTTCTTCATCCACCAAAACAGTCTTATTCCCTCTGAATTTCCACTGCAGTTTTCTCACCTGAACCAAAACGATCCCATCAATGCTAATCCACATCTCTGGATCCTTTTCCCCTGTGGAGCTCTCGACTACGATCTCATGCTCTTTCTTCCTGTCATTGAACTTAGCCCTAGTTGAAAAACTCTTCTTACCAAACACATTCTCTTTCTTATAGAACAAGGGTAGCATCAACCAAAGAAGGTCTCGATTTAGTTCTCTTAAAAGCTTTCTTTTTGTAATCACCCAACAATAGAACATCTCTTCCTCCACAACAAGAGCCACATAAAAATCTGAGCTTGGCTCAGGCCCACCATTGAATTTAGCAGATCTAAAATCCAATACACATCTACGTGGTTTCCTTCAACCTCAAAGGATTTGAATCCTTTCTTGTTCCAGAAGTGCCATGGCTTTAGATCAACCTTGCAACAGTAATTCATATCGCCTTGTACGCTAGTAACCATGACGGTTAAGATGTGGTTCATAAGATTTTTAGACCAAAGAACCCTAACGTTTCTCCAGAATCCGACCATGTGTGCTTGGTAAATGCACGTCACGCTGCTCTGTGCCGTCTTGTACGTCACAGGATCCTCTGTTATTGTCTTCTCTGCCGTCGAAGAAGACATGATCCTTTGAAGCCCTGTTGAAACAGAGATCTCGTAAACTAAATAATCTGAGGAAACAAAAACCAAAAAAAATCAAAAATTGAAATTGAAAAGAGAGAAAAGATGATGAATAACGGAAGAAGGAGAAGAAATCTCCATGTAATCCTGAAGACGCGCAAGGACCTTCAAGGAAGGAAGTAATACCTTATCAAACACAAATAATAATATTTTCCATTTCCAGTTGTTATTCCATTTTAAATTTTGTTAAATATAAACATATATCAACAATACATATGGTTTTGTCCCCTGGTGTTGTAATAGGTCACTACTTATGGATTGGTTCGGTTTGTTTGTTAACTTAATAGTATTCAATTTCAATTTTTGTATTCAAATAAATAAATAATCGGGTATATATTATCCCTCATAGGTCAGTAAATTTAATGGATGATCTCTTAGAATTATAGGGTTTAACACCCCATGCAGTTGTCGTTTAGTTTTATATGAATAAACAAACAACCATATTCGCAGTACACATCTTTTCATTTTCCGTTTATGTTACTTTACTTTTCGATAAAATTCATTTTTCTTCTATTAAAAAATCGATACCCCCATAAGTATATTTTTTTCGTTCATTAGTATTCATGTTTCAAATATTGTTGTTGATAAGAGGTTTTCAAATTTTAATAAAACAAGTTATCATCCGAGCTATTGAAGGTTCGACCCCCAAAAAAAAAACAACTTTAGGGTGAAAAACAACAAAAATAAACATCAAGAAAAGACCTCTTTGTTATGATTAAATATTAGAGATATATACACATCTACAAATCTGGATTCTCCTTGACCTTTACAAAACCAACTGGACATAAATATATATATATTGAAGTAATTCGTTCAATTTTGACTTATCAAACGAGAAACACATATATGAAATCGTGAAGTACCACTTATAGGTGGTCTTTTACACGTTTCTTACTTTTATGTAGGATTAAAAAAAATTAAAATTAAATAATAAACCTAAAAAAACGTTTCTTAAATAAGAAACGTTTCTGAGATTAAGGAACGAAGAAATCGGAGAAACGTTCCTCCTGCTTCCATCATTGGGAAAGATCTCATAAACTCATTCTCAAAAATTTTTAATTTCTTATATACAAACTAAATCTCTTATATACAAACCTATTAATGAAATTTGATATTCCCAAAATGCCCTTAATGAAAATTATCCAAATTAATTATTAAAAAAAAAAACTCTCTTCTCTCTCATCTCTATCTCTCTCTTCATCTCTACCTTCTCTCTCCTCCTCAATCGGGTTCGGTTTCACGCCGCCGGGGGTCTCGAGTTGCAACGCCGCCGGCTCCGACGTGCACCGCCGCCGCCTCCGCCGCCTCTCTTGCCATTACCGTCGTTTGTTAATCTCCATAGCTTCATTATTGATATGTCTCTTCACTTTGGGCATATAAAGGTCAATTGCAAATTGAAATTGATAATTTTGCTTTCGTTATTTGGTAAAATCTGGGTCAAATAAGACTTAAGATTGGTAACATAGACTGGGGCTAAATTGAAACATAGTGCAATTATAGATTTAGAACTGGCCAAGCGAACGAATCTGAGTTGATAACAGTTTCTGCGATAGTACAACTAGTATAACTAGAATCAGTTATACAGAACTGAATGAGTTGTACATTTTTTAGCTGCATTTCTGCATTGCGCTGATGTTTCAGCTTAAATTCATAGTTGATTATTTGATATAATCTAGCTCTAATAAGACTTGGCATTGGTAACAATTGTAATGTATAGGCTGAACATAGCGCACTATAGATTTAGAACTGCCTAAATGATTGATGGAATCTGAGTTGATAAGAGTTGGTTCTGCGATAGGTAAACTAGTATAACTAGAATCAGTTATACGGTTATGACCAATTATACATAACTGAATCAGTTGTACATTCTTTAGTTGCATTTTTGCATTGGGTTGGTGAAGAAGCTTAATTTCATAAATGATATTATTTTTTTGGTTATTTGGTAGAATTTTGCTTGTATAAGACTTGATTGAATATTATCACAATTGGGTGAAACGTGGTGTAAAACTGGGTAGAACTACATTAGTTATACAAGTAAAACTGGTAGAACTTCATTAGTTGTACAAGTAAAACTGGTAGAACTACATTAGTTGTACAAGTAAAACTGGTAGAACTACACTAGTTATACAAGTAAAACTAGTATAACTACATTAGTTGTACAAGCAAAACTGGTAGAACTACATTAGTTGTACAAGTAAAACTGGTAGAACTACACTAGTTATACAAGTAAAACTGGTAGAAACTGCACTAGTTATACAAGTAAAACTGGTATAACTACATTAGTTGTACAAGCAAAACTAGTAGAACTACATTAGTTGTACAAGTAAAACTGGTAGAACTACACTAGTTATACAAGTAAAACTGGTATAACTACATTAGTTGTACAAGCAAAACTGGTATAACTACATTAGTTGTATATTGATGAAGCACGCGGTAGAGGATATCACTTTGTCGATTATTGAAGAATGTCTATATCAGAGGCTTGGTTTAGATGAAAGTAAGGTTAGATTACAGTTGAGGTTTCTACCGACCCTACGGTCAGAGATGAGGTTGAAGTGAGTATCTGTGATTGATGTGGATGTGTTGTGGTTATGTAGCCTACATTGATGAATATAATCGTAGTACGGCAACATTGTTCGTGGATGTCATAACTAGATCGGAAGAATCAAAGGAAAGAATGTCGAGACAAGTATCGATAGCAATTCAAAGCTCTGTTGGTTGTAATGATGGTGAGGGAGGAGCAATTGCTATTACAGTATATTCTCCACTAGTTAGAGAGAATGAAATTAAGCCAGAAGATGGAAGTCTGGATATTAGTGTTGAGAGATCGGATATTGGTGATGTCTATGTAGAACGTCCCACCCGCTGTAGAGAGTAGTCATTTTGCAGAGGAATGGGAAGACGACTTAGGTTTGAGTTTGCATCAAGAATTTAAAGATAAGAAGAAATTGCAAGAAGTTGTGGATAGAGGATCATTTGTCAACAGCATTTGTTTTGCCATTAAAAGATCTGAACCAAGTCGGTTGTGGATTGTATGTAATAAAGAAGGCTGCAAATGGGGTGTACGAGCATCAAAGATTAAAAATATGGATATTTTTAGGATTATAAAGTACACAAAGATGCATAGATGCTCTCGGGCCTAGTCAGAGCGAGAGTAGTGGCACAAAGAGGCACTGCACGCCAGAAATAGTTGCAAGTGTCTTGCAAGAGGATTTTCCTGGACAAATGAACACTCCAACTCCTAAAGTTATCATGGGTCTTGTGAAGACAAAACTTGGAGTGAGTATATCGTACTCCACCGCAATGAGAGGGGAGAAATCTTGTTATTGATAGGCTGTGTGGCACTCCGGAAGAAAGCTACAAGATGATGCATTCCTATTTATACGAGTTACATAAGGCAAATGCAGGTACAGTAACAGATGTGCAAGTAGATGAAAATGGGAAGTTCAAGTACCTTTTCATAGCTTTGGGAGTTAGCATCGAGGGATTTAGAGTGATGAGGAAAGTGATTATTGTAGATGCAACATTCCTCAAAATCGGATATGGTGGTGTGTTAGTTTTTGCTATTGCTCAAGATCCTAATCGACACCATTATACAATTGCGTATGGTGTACTACATGGAGAGAACGATGCTAGTTGGACATGGTATTTTCCAGACTTTGAAGATAATTATACCAGATTCTTCCGAATTGGTATTTGTTAGTGATACGAATGCAAGGCTCATCGGTGCCATAGGTAATGTGTATCCAGAAGCCCATCACGGGTACTGCATATGGCATATGTCACAAAATGTGAGAGCTCATGCGTCTAGTACCAACAAATCTGTTGTTGGTTGGAAATTCATGCAGTGTAGTAGGCAGTACACAGTTTCCGATTTCAACCGCGAATATAGTTTATTTATGAGAAGATTTCCGACTGCAGCCAGTTATTTGGAGGAAAGTACTATGAAGGAAAAGTGGTGCTAGGTGTGTCTTTTCGGGAGAAATGTATAATATCGACACAAGCAACATTGTGGAGTCTATGAGTAGTGTGCTTAATGAAGCAAGGAAGTTCTCCCTAATATCTATGCTTGATACAATCCTCAAAACATTAGCGAAGTGGTTTTGTGATCGTCGGATGGAAACAACGAAAGGTACAATTGAAAACAAATTGGTGCCATTTGTGGAGAACATAATGCATGATTCATGGGCTGTTGCCAAGAGGTTGATTGTGATGGCGCTTAACACCTTGAATTCGATGTCGTTGGTAGTGATGGGAAGAATTATTTTGTGTTTGCTTGGAATCGAAGAGCTGCAGTTGTAGAGGTTTCAACATCTAAAAGTATCCGTGTATCCATGCATTGGCTGCATTCATTCATTACCATAAGATGGAACCTCGACCTCGTAATATCTCATTACATGAGCTTTGTTCTAAATATTATTGGTCCGAGTTGTGGGCACTTGCGTATACCAGGTCTATTTTGTTGGTGCCCGAGATGTCGCAGTGGAATGTTCCGAATTACATCAAAGACAAAGAAATCAAACCACCTGACAGGATTATTAAAACGGGAAGAAGAAAAGTGAAAAGGATGCCATCAGTAGGAGAGACACGTCCAATATCATCAAACGTAAGGAGGCCGAGACAAAGGTTCCAATCGCCAATATTCAGATACCTAGCAAAAGATGAGGTCAATCAGTGATTTGTTGAGTATTTCCCATTATTCGTGAAACTTGTAAAACTAGTAAAACTACTGTATTTCCTAATAGCTTTATAGCTCTCTCTGGAAAATGTATGTGTATTTGTAAAACTCGTGAAACTAGTAAAACTAGTTTATTTCCTAATAGCTTTATGGCTCTCTCTGGAAAATGTATGTGTATTTGTAAAACTCGTGAAACTAGTAAGATAAGTAATTGTAAAACTCGTGAAACTCGTGCTTGAACTTAAGTAATTGTAATCTAAAGATGAATTTTATCCATTAAACTTAATTCTTATACGTAAGATAATGTATAATGATGTTAAGATGATTATATTTTGTTTATATAGTGATGAATGACTCTATATATAACTTAAAAATAAAATTAAAATAAGTTTTTTAAGACATAATTACTTTCGTCCACCTTATTCCCTTATAGTTTTAGTGTGACTTTCTAAGTTAACATTAGTGTGACTCTCTAAGTTCTACGAATATATATTTATTCTAGAATTTAAATACACAAAAAACTTAGAGTCATTAGTTAATTGATTATTATTCACTGTACAACTAAAAATAAATTTATAAGGTTATGTATAACTAAATTTTATGCAAAATCATCGAAAGTATAACTAGTAGTAATTTAGTATAACAGCCAGCTAGTAGTATAACTAGGTCGAAATTGTCACGTTTTTGTTTGGCGCCCAGGTCTGAAAATTTTGTGGGGACACGTACATACCTAATTTTGTGGGTATATAAATAAAAAAAAAAGATCTTTCTCTCTCCTCCTCACTTTTTCCTCATCCCTCGCCGACATCTCTCTCATCTCTCTCGTTTTCTCTCCCTCTCTCAACCATTTCTCCTCTCATCTCTTGAAATCTTCTCTCATCTTAGATTAACTATCCTCTCCCCTCTCCAAATCTTCTCCCATCTCTCGACTTCTTGTCCCATAGTAAGTTATCCTCTATTGTTAGGGTTTGTAGAAAAAAATTCGGATTTGATTTTAGATTCGTCTATTATGTTTATGTTTTTCTTTTCTTTTAGGTCCTTACATGGTGTCTTGGACCGAAGAGGACGACACCGACTACTCCAAGGAAGAAACCCGTGAAATGTTTAGGCAAATTGAATACGTCATGGATAGTGAAGGGGGAATTCCTCATGAATGTCCCTGTGGTGAAGCTATCACCGTGGAAAGAACAAATGAACATGCCCGGAACAAGATCTATTTCAAATGTTCGAGTGTATAAGGTACAACGATGCTGTTTAGTATAACTAGTATAACTAGTATTACTTCTGTACTATGACTACTGAAGTTGTTTAGTTTAGTATAACTAGTATAACTAGTAGAACTGATGTTGTTTCCACCGACAGAACGATGGTCTCCACAGGAAAATAAGTTGGGATCAAGCTATACAAGGAGAGTGTGAGAATCTGAACATGATATCCCAGGAGATGGAGAAAAAGATAGAGTTGTACAAGGCGGAGGTGGCGATGCTGAAGAAGGAGATGTGGGAGCAAAATGCAGTGAAATAATATTTAATTTTAGTTTTTCTTATACTTGAAAAGCAAAGAATATATATTTTAATAGAGATAAGAAAAAAAGTGAAGGCAAATAAATATCTTTTGGAAACTGAAAACACTATTTTTGAAAAACAAATGTTCTCTTCCAAAAATCAAATAGAAAATAAATCGGATTTATCGTTTAACGAAGAATATATAAATTCGTGTGTCCAGATAAAGGAAAAGCCAAGAGGTTTTATCATCTTTAGAAGCTCGGTGTTGTTTGTCGCTCGACCACCATGTCCAACATATTGAACATATTCGGTGTCCATGTGTGATATATTTTGTTTAAATTATTAGTAATTGATATTTAACATGTATATTCAATTATAAATTAAAGAAAAAGGAAAAACAACAACCAAGGTGTTTTTACCATCATTAGAGCTCGGTGTTATTTGTCGCGTCCACCACTTCCAATATATTGAATGGAACTTAAGCATATCATCGCGCATAGTAATACTCCAAGTTCGGTGTCCATGGGTGATATATTTGGATTAAATTATTAGTAATTTATACTTAACATGTAACTTCAATCGTAAATTGAAGATAAAGGAAAAAGGACAGCCAAAGAGTTTTATAATCTTTAGAACCTCGGTGTTGTTTGTCACGACCACCACTTCCAACATATTGAATAAACTCAAGCATATCATCCCCCATAGAAATACTACAAAGTAGGTGTCTAGGGATGGAATCTTTGGAAAATTTATTAATAATTTATATTTTTAACACATATTTTTAATCTTGTAATGAAGATAAAGGAAAAACGCATATTACCATCTTTAAAAGCTTGGTATTGTTAGTCGCAACCACCACTTCCAACATATTGAGTAAACTTAAGCATATTATCGTCCATAGTAATACTCCAAATTTGGTGTTTATGGTCATATATTTGGATAAAATTAATAATAATTTATATTTAACATATCTTAAATCGTAAATTGAAGATAAACGAAAAAAGACAGTCAAAGGGTCTTACCATTTTTAGAAACTCGGTGTTGTTTGTCGTGGTTACCACTTCCAAGACATCGAGTAAATTTAAGCATATTATCGCCCATAGAAATACTCAAAATGTGGTGTTTAGGGGTGATATATTTGGATAAAATTATTGAAGCTTACCACATATTAAAACCTCTTACAAAATAATATTTAATTTTTAGTTTTTCTTATACTTGAAAAGCAAAGAATATATATTTTAATAGAGATAAGAAAAAAAGTGAAGGCAAATAAATATCTTTTGGAAACTGAAAACACTATTTTTGAAAAACAAATGTTCTCTTCCAAAAATCAAATAGAAAATAAATCGGATTTATCGTTTAACGAAGAAATATATAAATTCGTGTTGTCCAGATAAAGGAAAAGCCAAGAGGTTTTATCATCTTTAGAAGCTCGGTGTTGTTTGTCGCTCGACCACCATGTCCAACATATTGAACATATTCGGTGTCCATGTGTGATATATTTTGTTTTAAATTATTAGTAATTGATATTTAACATGTATATTCAATTATAAATTAAAGAAAAAGGAAAAACAACAACCAAGGTGTTTTACCA
>JAKUCM010005899.1:0-51594 GCA_023374145.1 Lepidium sativum
CACAACCGTTGAATCATAAATGGATGTCACAATCAATATCACCCAAATGTCATTCTCATATGACATTTATGTGACGTCTTCCATTAAACAACACAATTGGGTTATGGTCTGTTCTTCACTTTCTCTTTGAGCCGAAAGTAAAGAATCTAAAAAAAAACTCAAACTTTATAGCTCCTCGTACGAATATTCAACAACCCGATAGTGTGATTTGTCCCACAAGAGAAATGAATCATCTTAAGATAGAAAAGCAACTTATGATTACTGAAAAGAAAAGCTTTTAAGTTCATCGAATCTCAATATGAACAATCGAGCAAAAACCATGAAATTCACATCAAACACAAACATCAGACACTACAATCGAATCTCAATTCGAAAAATCTAACAATCGAACACAAACTACAACAAATATAATCAAACACATACTTGATTTATATACAAATGTGTGTAAAGCTTTTAAACCTCTGGTTCAGAGCTAAGTCCGGGACGAGATCTGAAGAGTCTTGGTTTTGAATCGATAACGAGGAGCACGAGGCACGACTTGACTAGGACCGAATCCGTATTGACCAATACCACCAGTAAGTGGTGGACCATCGTCGTAGATGTAACCGATGAGGTGATTGCAACTATTACACTTGATTTTGGTTCGTTTCCGTTGAATTCCCCAGTAATTTATGGTTTCGAAGAAAGGTCTGATCTTATCCTCTTTCTCGAATCGGAATTTCTCGGCGTCTACGGCGGCGAAGGAGAGCGTGTTTTTGTTTCCGGCTTCAAAGTAGAAATCCGGCGGAAACAAATCGTTAGGGTTCAGATTCAGATCGGCTCCACATTCCTTGCAGCTGTAGATAGAGAAAGACATTGCTTCTCAAATTTGATTTCTCCAAATTTCTTCTACTCTCTTCTCTTTTTCTTCTCTCTCTGCGGAATTTTCTCCAGAGACGCGTTTCTTTGTTCAGCGCCGTCGTAACTGACTTGAATCTCGGCCGTTGTAATATTGGGCCTATTGGGCCCAATAGTTACCGTTACAAGATTGGGCCTATTACATAATGGACTTTGTGTAATCTGTGAGGGTGTTACATAATTTAGCCAGAATAATGTTCGAACTTGTAAAATTTTGCCTGTTTGGTCTATAAATCCTTTATAAAATGAATATTATTTTGTGTTTTACATTTTTAGTTAAATTCGACTTAATTTACCAAAATCAATTAACTATTTGTACAAATATTTATTTCAATTATATTATATGATTTTTGTCCTTTTTCTATGTGTTTGGTTTTCTTATCATCATTTTAGTGGATAAAAATATACCCCCATATTAGTTTATTTATCATTTTAGATTTTTTACACATAATAAAAATAGATAAATATTATGTTGTGTCCTATTTTTGTCAACAACTTTAATAATTTTTAAATCTTATTTCTATTATTGTAGATAGGAAATTCAATTTTTGATATTTTGATGATTTGTTATGCTCTTATTTTTTTTATTTTTTTTTCAACGGTAATACTACTACAAAGAAACCTGTCCAACAAATCTATAAACCCGACCAGAAGTAGACACATAACTATATCTAGTAAGAGCATCCGACTTATGGTTAAGAAGTCTCGAACATGAAGTTATGCTGTTCTTTAACTATTAGAATTCTAAAGTATTTAATATTTTATTTATTTAATTAAAAATAAATAAGATAAATTTATATTAAACATGAAAAATAAAAATGACAACTAAAGTAGAAAAGTATTTAACCTAAAATGACAAGTAATATGAAACAGTAATTTCTTAGAATTTATGAAACTATCTGAAGTCATGATATTTAATTACTTGATAATAACTTCATAAGTATTTTATTTATTTATATCATGTTGAAAATGCTTAAGAGATTCAACAAAGAACAAGATTTCCAAATAAATAAATGACAAATGTGTATTTTTCTAGAGGAATAGAGATTAGCCGATTGTGGATAATGTGATCCACATAGAAAATTAAGGAGGATAATATTGAGAAAATCTAAATGGTGTGGATATTGAAGATGATAAAGGTATCAACATAATAATAAATAATAAAAAATATTTTAGTTAAATATCACTTTTACTGTTTTAATTTAAATTTGATTCTGGCATTTAGCCTAGTGGCAGGTGGTAAGTGTACAAGAGGCATGCGCACTTGTACATCCTGGGATGGAGTCTTGCCGCTTGCATTTACAAAACTTGGCTAATGAGCCGACTATTTGTGATCTGAGAAAAAAAAAATTAATTGTATTCTAGAAAATTGTATTTATCTCACATTGTTGATAATATGAAAGATCAAACATTATAAATTATAATTGTTTATGAGTAAAATCAACTTATCATATAATCAAAGGTAAGAGACCATATGCAACACACGTGCATTTGTATAAAATATTATATGATTTGTTACTATGTCAATGTCAGCATATTCTTCTGAATATCTCCTTCAATCTCATCTTCTCTTTGATTACTTAATACTAATAATTATTACTTTATTTCTATGGTTACTTCTGGTTTTATTAATTGTAATCTAGAATTGTTTTCAATAATATTTTATTAATCATATCGGAACAGCCGACAATTTAATTCGTTAATTGTGTTATTACTGTTACAAAATTACAACTTGTAGTGATTATTGTATAATAATTCATTCGATGTTCATGGACCAACAAAAAGTAACTTTTTTTTTCTTTTTCTTTTGCCAACCAAGAAAATAACTTTGAAATTGGCTTATCCAATTTTGAGGATTTAAAAATGGTTTCTCGGCAATTATTGTACATTTTAGACAGAACTATTATGTTTATACTAGTTTTGGGAAAGAAGAAATAGTTGGTATAGTTGATAAAATAAATAATTAGTATTTTGATTTAAATTTTTGTCTTAATGAACTATTTTTTAAGTTTCTAATAGTTTTTCAGTTTTTTAATATTTATTTCATTGTTACTTCACCAACAAGATCGAAATCATCCGGAAACAAAGATACCGAATTCATAAAATTTCCGTATAATAACCCAAATCAGAAAAAAAAAAAATCAAAATCACATGAGATAGATAGGGAAAATAAAGAAAATGATTAAAATTCAATCAACTTCTAATCTTTACTTTTTTCAAATGACTCTTAACGTAATGACCGGCGGTAAATCCACTTAGTTCATTTGCACAATCAGGGATCGAGTCTCCCCGCCTACATTATATAAGAATTTGACTATTGTACATGACAATTGTAATCCAATATAATATGCCGTTGATAAAAGACTTTAAATAATATATTATGTCATTTTTTTTGTCAACTAGCTTTTAAATACCTTCCTACTATTGCAGATAGGGGGTTCGATCCCTGGTGCCTTGAAAATTTGTAAAGTAACTACACCACTGGACCAGCTATCCTCGGCTAATAATATATTATGTCATTTAATATCCGTATTATATAGATTTTTGTATTGTTTTTTATAAATGAAATATTGATATGATTATACTTTGAGTGCAAAAATAAATAATAATTTAGCCACTCAATTGTATTACTAAACAACAATTATCTTATTGTCAACAACATATAAATCCCCAACCAATTTTCGTCTTCTCTTCCAAAAATTGTTAATAAAATTGAGTCACTTAATCGTTGTGCACAATATATAATCCTAAAATACAATTATATAATCCTCCATAGGTAACTTACGTAAGCAATGATCATATTTTGGCTTTCCTTTATTGTTTTTCTATTCACTATTTACGTCTTTGGTACATTGAACTATCTTTTTAGATGTCCCACTCGTTATATTTTTAATATATGTATATATTTATTTTCTGTGGCTTGATTTTAAATTGATTTAAATAAAAGTGTTATGCAGTGTATAATTTAGACTTATTCATAAGGTTTTGAATATAAACTATTTTACAATGGACACTATAGTTAAATAGATATAAGACTGTTTCAAGAGATTATTCAAACTTTGAGCTCCAAGGACTTGGGATGATATAAATGTATCATTCATGGTCAGTGCGTTGATAGTTATGATATACAGAAACCATCGTTGACATTTTTAACCAAATTTTCTTATAGTCAAATAATTTAATTACTTTAAAAAAATCATATAACAATAAATATATACAATGATTTTTCTTATAGTCAAATTTTCTACTAGTATATAACAATAGAATGATTTTTTTTGTTAAACAATAGAATGATTTGCTGATTAAAAAGAAATAGAATGATTTAGAATATAGTATAATAAATATTTGATAATTAGATCTTCAATTTTTTTTCTTTTAAACGATTTAATTATCTTACTTTTTCAAATTTAATATATATGATAGAAAAATCAATCTAATTCACTCGTTAGCGGTTAAATTTGTTCTAATTTAAAATTTGGAATCTAATGGCTAGCGGTTGAAATCGATCTAATTTAGAATTTGACCATAACTGGCCAGTCCAATAGCCAAATTCTTACATTATGTAGACGAAAGATTCGATTTTGATTGTGCAAATGAGCTACCATAAGTGGATTTACCGCCTTCCCCTAGGGTAAGAGTCATTTGCATTAAGTCAATCTAATTTAGAATATATATAATACATGATATTAAATTTTTAAAAATCCATTTAATTATCTTACGTTTTCAAAATTAGATCTTCAAAATGCTTTTATTCTTCATTTTTATAACATATATAAAATTAGTAATAAAATTAACATATTGTCAATTATTTTTTGATATATTAAGTTATTAGTAAACTAAATGAAGAAATTCAAATATTCAATCTTAAATAGATTAAAGTTGCAAATGACTCTTAGCCTAGTGGCAGATGGTAAGTCCACATAAAATAGCTCATTTGCACAACTAGGATCGAGTCCTCCCACCTATATTATGTAAGAATTTGGTTATTGGGCCGGTCAGTTGTGGCCCAATAAATTTACCGTTGACAAAAAAAAAATTAAAGTTCTTACTGGCAATTAATTCTGTTATATTAAAAAATAAAACATATTTCTGAGAGATTTAAATTAAATTAATTATATGCCGAGGATATGTAGTTCAGTGGTGTAGTCACTTTACAAATTCTCAAGGTACCAGAGTCGAATCCCCTATTTGCAAGAATAGGAGTGAGATTTAAAAGTCATTAGGGTACTTGACAAAAAAAATTAAATTAAATTAATTATATTTAAATTTTTTTTTTTTATAATTGGTTCAGTTTAAATTTTTTACAAAAATTTTTGCTTTTCAAATGCAAATAATAGTCAATGAAAGTTAAGATGTGTATTATGCCATTTTAATTTATAGATACAATTTTGTTTTTTGACATATTTATTTACTTGAAACCAAAAAGAAAAGGAAAGACAGAATCACACAAATGTGGTCCCCACTTTGATGACGTGGCTATTCCCTACGTGTAACACACAGTAACGTTCCTCTTCTCACTCCTTAAGCCCAAAAATCTCTCCTTTTTCTCTCAACTCTCTCTCTCTATCCTCTCTCTTCTTTTTTTGCTTTCTATAAGAATCCGCTCAAGATTTTTCGTGTTTCGTTCTCTCTCTCTCAGTTTAAGCAATTATCTTTACTCAATCTCCGATCAAAATCTTCTAAATCATTCTTCTTTACTGATTTTGGAGACTTCATCTTCTCCGATCTACCGTCGTGGTTTCCTTGTTCCCATGACGATCAAAGACGACTCCGAGAGTTGCGGCAGTAGAGCCGTCGTGGCTTCACCGTCTCAGGAAAACCCTAGACATTATCGGATGAAACTCGATGTCTACGGTGAGGTTTTACAACGACTTCAAGAATCTAACTACGAAGAAGCCACTCTTCCTGATTTTGAGGATCAACTTTGGCTCCATTTCAATCGTCTTCCTGCCCGGTAATCTTCTACATTATCTTATTCCGTTGTTTCATTAGGGTTACGTTTTCCTTTTTGGGATTTGGTCAATTCGATTTTGGGAAAGGGGTTTACTTTCGAGCTTAGTATCTTCTAGAATCTTGCAATTTCTTTTCTTTTAGCTCTCAGTTCTCTGTTTGTTATATGTTCATTGATAATGACTGATCTCTCTCTCCATTTCTTTCTTTGACTAATAAATACAGTGTTGACAAAAACTGATAATCTTTTCGTCTCTTAACACGTGTCTTGACCCAGAAAACGATCAATTGAATGAAGTTTTTTGATGTGGCATATGCTTAAGGCATTATCTTTGCATGTTACTGCTATTATTCCAGATATGCTCTTGATGTTAAAGTTGAGAGGGCAGAAGATGTTCTTACGCATCAAAGACTGCTTAAATTGGCGGAAGATCCTACAACTAGGCCTGTCTTCGAAGTTCGTAGTGTACAGGTAATCAAATCCTTAAAGCTTAGTAAGAAGGTTTTTGCTTTGTTGTGTTAATTAATTTCTGTGGCCCACTTTCTTGCAGGTTTCTTCCAAAAATTCTGCGGACTTTGACCCTGCGGTGGAGGAAGATGCTCAAAGCTCTAGCCATCAAAGCGGCCAGGGGTATGGAGTTCTATCAATCGTGAACCTCTGACTGTTGGTTCAACAATGTTATTTCTTTTTAATCGTGCCCTTTCTTCCTGTCTAAGGGTTCTTGCACCTCCAACTTTTGGTTCGTCTCCAAATTTTGAGGCTATTACTCAGGGAAATAAGATTGTTGAAGATGTTGATAGTGCTGTGAATGCAACATTGTCTAATCGGTGAGATTTCTTGTTTAACTGAGCTCCTCTTAATTTTGTCGTTCATTATGTTTTTGTAATTTTCCTATATAGTCTCATGTTTAATTATAAAACAATGGGCAGACCGATGCACGAGATCACCTTTTCAACCATTGATAAGCCTAAACTCCTTAGTCAGGTTAGTGATGCTTCGTGTAACATTGTAATATACAGGATCAATAGTTATTTATTTGAGCGAGAAATGGTTTTATGTTTTAGCTTACTTCCCTGCTTGGTGAGCTTGGACTGAATATACAAGAGGCTCATGCTTTTTCCACTGTGGATGGTTTCTCTCTGGATGTATTTGTAGTTGATGGTTGGTCCCAGGAGGTATGGTCGTCATAGCTGTTGAAAGCATCATGTTTCTTGTCACTCAGCGTGTAGCTTTCTGTCTCTGTTATCACTAAGCTGGTTGACATACTTTATGTACTTTGGAATTATAGGAAACAGATGATCTAAAAGATGCATTGAGCAAGGAGATACTAAAGCTTAAGGTATTATCCATATCTTAACTTTTATGAACATTATTTATCTTGATGATACGCCTCATATACTCTCGCACTGATTCTCAGTTTGAATTGGGAGAATGCAATGCTATGTATTCCGCTAGCTGTTCAAATATTGATATATTATCCGCTGGCTGTTCTGTAGGATCAACCTGGTTCCAAACAGAAATCTATTGCTTTCTTTGAGCATGATAAATCAAGCAACGAGCTGATACCAGCCTGCATTGAAATACCCACGGACGGAACGGACGAGTGGGAAATTGACGTGAAACAGCTCAAAGTTGAAAAGAAAGTGGCATCTGGTTCATATGGGGATCTGTGAGTTTCTGTGAGCTCATTCTGAAAATCTAAAAGTTTTTATTTAGAAACAACTGGAAGTTTTATTTAATTTTTCCTTTGATGGCTATCCAGGCATAGAGGCACTTATTGCAGTCAGGAGGTAGCTATCAAATTTATCAAGCCCGACCGTGTAAACCCTGAGATGCTTAGAGAATTTTCTCAAGAGGTTTTCATTATGAGGTCAGTCTAATTCTCTAACCAGTTCAGAGTCTGTATACTGACATCTTTTTTACCTAGAGATGATCTTGTTTGACGCTTTTATACAGGAGCAAGCTTGAAGTTTGTCAGTCCTTGTCCTACGTTTTGCAAGTTGTGTTTTTTACACGCCTTATGCATGTGTGACCAGCATGCATTCTAATTTTTCTCGGTGTCCATGTGTTACTGATACTTTTAATGTTTATAGGAAAGTCCGGCATAAGAACGTTGTTCAATTTCTGGGTGCATGCACACGATCTCCAACCCTCTGTATTGTGACTGGTAAGCAAGCTCTCAGGAGATTATAATTTAAGGTGTAGTTCACTAAATCAATTCATCTGAGTTGACATGATTTATCTTTGTGTCAGAGTTTATGGCTCGGGGAAGTATATATGATTTTCTTCACAAACAGAAATGTGCTTTCAAACTTCAAACTTTGCTAAAAGTTGCACTTGACGTGGCAAAAGGAATGAGCTATCTGCATCAAAACAATATTATCCACAGGGACCTTAAGACTGCCAATCTTCTTATGGATGAACATGGAGTAAGATTTGTTCTCTGGCTAGTTTAGTTTTCTGCAAACATTTCGTTGTCTTTTATCTCTGTGGACCTCTTCTATTTCTACTAGAATCACCAGACTATAGGGTTCTAAACTTGGGATAATTTTGAGCAGCTTGTCAAGGTTGCTGATTTCGGAGTTGCCAGAGTGCAGATTGAATCAGGGGTCATGACAGCTGAAACAGGGACGTACCGTTGGATGGCTCCAGAGGTATGAATCCTATACCTAAATAAATTGATCTGGCGTACGTGTTTGGTGTGAAAATAAAGCTTTTGGAGTCTATGAAACTTATTGCATCAGTTTATGCTGTTCTGGTTCTCTCTTATTTTGACAATATACGTCGAAACCGCAGGTCATTGAGCATAAGCCGTACAATCACAAGGCAGATGTCTTCAGCTATGCGATAGTACTATGGGAACTATTGACTGGTGATGTAAGGATCGACTCACACAATACTTTCTCTGAATCGTTGATGCTTATTAAAGATACTGATGTGGTGCATTTGTAAATGGAAACAGATCCCATATGCTTTCTTGACTCCACTTCAGGCAGCTGTTGGTGTTGTACAAAAGGTATGTTTATAAGAGAAGAAGGTTGTTGAATCATTCACGTTTTTAGTCCTGTTCCAGATGCAAAAGCTAAATTGTATTTCATATCTCAGGGGCTTCGACCAAAAGTTCCAAAGAAAACACACCCAAAAGTGAAGGGACTGCTCGAGAGATGCTGGCATCAAGACCCAGAACAGAGACCACTGTTTGAGGAGATCATAGAAATGCTGCAACAGATAATAACTGAGGTAAACGTCGTAGTGTGATGTCCGAGTAGAAAAAAACCCTTACAAGGCGAGATTCTTAGAGAAGGATGTGGTGAAAACAAAGCAGGTTGGAGTTGAAGACCCTAAGAAGGACAAGCAGTTGTTAAGTATCTTGTCAGCTTCGTTTAGAAAGCCCCGTTACTAGTTCTTCGACCATTGAAGGCATTATTTTCTGGCCTTGTACAGTTCCTTTTTGGGGAAGACCTAGTTTTGACCTTACGTTAGTCAAGTGTTCTCTCCTTCTAGTTGCTCTTTTGATTCATAGAAAGTAATAACTTCAAAGCTTTTGTTTGCTATTGTTCTTCTATAAGAAAGGAAGTTTGATAGAATTGCATATTCATTTGACTTGAATCATTCTCATTGTAACTCAGACCATTTGTTTAACATTTGGTGTCTGCAAATCACAAAATTTGACCACATGTGATGATGTGCTTGGTGAATCTAATGATGACATAGACAACACAAAAGAAAAACAAACAAACACCGTGCCGTTCGCTATGTAAAGAAACGACACAATGTGAACCAGGAACTTATGAAGATTGGGATAATCTCTGTTTTGTGATTTGTGAACCTTGTAATTTCTCTGTAGGTTCTGCTCTTTAAACTTTCTCCAAAATTCGAACTTGGATTATCTAAAGTTTTGATTTTTATTTAGTTTCCGGATATAGCAATTGATACATTTGCTTTTTCGATCTGTTTCTCGAATTTAGCTGTTTTTGTTTCTTTTTTACAGTGTATTTATCGTTGATGTTTCAGGTGATTGTTTGTTGGGTTTGCTTCAATTATTGTGCAAAAGAGATGGTTTTCCTTAGTTGGGGCCGTCCATCTTCCGAGAAACAGCAACAAGTAATCAACAAGTAAGAATCAAAATCGTAAATTACAAAGCAAAATCAAATCTTGCAGTAGAATGGTTTCATTAAGGGGTTTGTGTTTTTAAAATCTAGAACAGGAACGTTCAATTATGACGACAAGTACAGAGGAGCTTCGTCTAGGTCTGTAGCTAAGTTAAAAGAGGATTTAGAAGTCGATAAAGATGGATTCTTGATCAATCATACTCGGGTTTTAGTTGGTTCGGGTAGAGAGAGTTATGAAAAGGGGAAAAAAGCTCTCCAGAATTGGAAGTACGTTTGCTTCTATTGATCTCTAAGAATATCATGAAAATGATTTAAGTTGTGTTCTCATTGATTTCGATCCGAAAATTTGCAGGCATTTTGGAATGGATTGGGCATTTGTTGATCCAGCAACTCCTGTTGAAACCGGTAAGAAGTTTTGCATCTGTGTGAAAGAAGTTCTTCCATGGGTGATGCTTCCACTGCAAGTGGTTTATGTTGATGAAAGCCGGAAATCTAGAAAAGGCCCTGCACATTTTGGTTACGGAAGTGGCACTCTTCAGGGACATTTACTAGCTGGAGAAGAACGGTTTTCGATTGAGCTTAATGGAAATGGTGAAGTATGGTATGAGATAAAATCTATCTCAAAGCCTGCTCATTTCTTGTCATTCCTTGGATATCCTTATGTGAAGCTAAGGCAGAAGTACTTTGCTCATCATTCCTCAGAAGCAGTTCAAAAACATCTCAATGCTTGACACAGAAAATGAAGATATTTCACTTGGATTTACAGTAATACTTGATATAAAGAAAGACTTTTTGACATAAAACAATGATTTAGACAAAGTCAGGAACAAACATTTGGAAACAACTGTCTGAAAACTTCAACATTGTAGCGATACTACCATCCTCTAGCTTGAACACTTTAAGCTCTTCTTCTGTTTCGTCTGTGAAGTAAATAGAACTTGGCAAGCATCCATAGAGCTCATGAGCCAAAACTGAAAAAGAAGTATCAGTCACCATTACAAATATTATTTGTTCAGGCTACCATCCTCTAGCTTGAACACTTTATGTAAGTGATAAACCACCCGAATTTACCGACAACTTAATTTTTTTTTTCAATATTGGACCACAAATGGCCGTCCATTAGCCAAATTCTTGCAAATGCAAGCCGGGGGACTCGATTTCAGGATGTGCAAGTGTGCTTGCCTCTTGTGGGTTTACCACATACCACTAGAATAAATGTCACTTGGTACGACAACTTAATTTACATGTTATAAAAAATAATTTTTAGAAAAAATAATTTTTCTTACAATAGAAATTGTAGTTAATTTTGTCTAGAAGTTTGTAAGATATTTAATAATTTAAAACAATATAAAATCTCTAAAAAATATTATATTTTGAAACATAAGGAGTGTTAAGTAAAAGTGTGTCATGTTCTATTAAAAATATAATAGAACACATTGCTATTGGTTTTGTCTATTCATTTTACATCCAAAAAACCAAAGCTATATTTATCTTATTTTCATCTCTTAGTACGAGAAACAAAGAAGAAAATTCATTCCAAGAATTTGTGGAGAAATAAAAGAGAAATCGGATGATGGATTTTAGTGAATTTAGAAATTCTTATAATTCATGTGTTATTTAATTAAGTATTTTGAAATTCATATTCAAATTATGTGTTATTTAAGCATTGGTTTTGAAATCCAATTTAAATCATGTATTATTCATGCATTTTTAATATTGAAATATAGTATTTGTAAATTCACTTTTATTTGATTTTAAAATCTAATAATTCTATATGATTTAGAAATATATAAGGATTTCTAAATTCATTAAAATCCACTCTCCAATTTTTAAAAAATAAATAAGCTTATTCATGAGATTTTGAAGAATTGGAGCGATACGAAGACTAAATGGTTTAACAATTTAGATCTCACTCAAAATTATCATATATTATTTCCACATAAGCCTCTTTAAATTTTCTCCATTCAAGCATGTTGCAAATTTGTTTTATCCCCTGTAGAAATTGAAATATTATAAAGGGACATTAATATTAAAATATATATAAGGCTTTAAAAGGATAAAAATACTAAATGTTTTTGTTGGTTAGACCATGTGCAATAGAGAGATCCTTGAGGGTCTCTTAAAAAAAAAATAATTAAAAAGTGGAGCCAATACGGGTTCGCCACGTGGCGAACCCGTCTCTTGCATTGCTTATTTAAGAGATGGGTTCGCCACGTGGCGAACCCGTATTGGTTCCACTTTTTTTTTCTTTTTAAGAGACCCTCGAGAGTCTCTCCATTGATTATGCTTTATACATTTCTGTTGTTTTTTTGAGAATTTGATTTTTTAAAATATTTGTCTTATATGATATTATTATGGATTTAGGAGATTTTATACTATAAATTGAGTTTTGTTGGTTTACTTATTGACAAAAAAATAATAATTAGCGGAAGGAAGATATCTATATGGCACGTCTAGTTTTTGAATTTTATAATTTGTGTACATTGTATCTATAATTAAACCCTACTAAAAAATCTGAATATATAATTAAGACAAATAATATTAACAAAAATCTCATAAAATTTCAACAAAAATTCAGTGTGTCGAATATGTATAATCATTACCAAGTGATCATACCACAATGTTTTTATATAAAAAGTATATATTTATATAATGAACTAAACTGATTAATGGTTACAAAATCTTATGTTTGTATAATGTATCCCTCCGGCAAATTCTCTAAAAATTGAATGCTCATGAAGATTACAATATCACAAATTAAATACTTCTATTGAGAGACTATGTTGAGAAGTGAAGCTCTTGTTCTAATCAATCCTCGAAACAATCCTTCTAGATTCTTCTCGAACCTTCCAATCCAAACCTCAAGTTCCTCAAGCTTCATAAGAAGATCCTCAGAAGAAATCAAATCTCCACAAATTGCTGAATCTACACTATCCAACACATTCTTGACCTTATCATGATCATGAAACTTCTTGTTCATTAAGACCAAACCCAACTTGCTTCTTATATCATTCCAATATTGTCGTCCCGACAAAAACTCCAAAAACGACTTCAAAACCGAAACTGTCATTGAAACAACACGTCTCATTGCATGAACCACAGCTAAGTATTGAATATCACAATCTTCATAATGATAAGCTAAATCAATGTTCTTCAATGATTCAATAAGCTTCTTCAATTCTTTCTTCATGTTCTTCCTAAACCGGACATAACCGGAAACATCAACATCTTTCTTTCTTCTAACACAAGACTCAAGCTCAAAGACAACCTCATGAGTCTCAACCACAAGATCTCTTGAAACATTGCATATATCCATTAGCTTCAATGATCCATCAAGCATTTCCTCCATAAACTCTCCTTTGATCTTCTTCTTCGAATCATGAAACGACAACACTCTTTGCGTTGAACTCATCTTCAAAAGATCTTCTGTACAATCATACAAATCTTCAAGCCCCACTAAACCGGAGTAAACCGATTCAGATGACGTTATTGTGATGTTCATAAGTTTATCGAGTGATTCTTCAATTGCTGCAGTACTTGGATGAGATCTTGAAGGTAAACTTTTAGATCTAACATGATTTTTGATAATCTTCATCGCCATTTTTTGTAATTTGAGCTTATTTTGATGTTGTATCGCTATAACAGATTTGGTCTATTTATATGATATAGCATCAACCAACAATAATAACATTTATATTAATCTAATTTTTGTCCTATTGTAATAGGCAAAATGTGTGATTATGAGTTGTCATGTTATTTTATAAATTCAATTGTCAAATTATGTGTAATAATTTGGTCACATATTTGATGAGTCATCAACTACGATGCTTCCGATTTTGCCACATAATTAATGGATATTCGAATGATTAATAATTAAATAATAATAATGGTCTGAGTAGGTAAAGAAATGAAGATCTTCTTCAACCATATTATAAATAGATCTAGCTTAGGCCTTACCTATATTGTCTCATTAGCATCTAATTTTGTGTTATTTGTACACTTGGAAGTGTCTCCAATATTTTGTTTATTGTAATAAATTTTGGTTGATTTCGTTGTATCCGTCGAAATATTTAATTGCAACGTGTAAATTTTTGGTTATTCAACTTTCATCTAATTCATAACAATATTAAAAATTTACAAATCCTAAAATAATGATACTATGTAAATGGGCATATGCTAATGACATGTGGTAAATTCATTTAAGGCAGCATATTTACATAATTTGAGATCGAGTCTTCTGATTTATATTATATAGGAATTTAGCTATTTTGCCAACCAATTGAGGTCTAATATAATCTGCGTTGCGTTGACAAAAAAAAGAATAATGATACTATTAATAAATTATAGACATTACAATTTGAAATAATGGAAGAGAAAGCTTTTGACATGATGAAATGTATTAGTGTTTGACTAGGACAAAATATTTTAAGAAAATACAATTTTGTATATAGAATTATCGATCCGATCAAGATTATACAAAACTAACTAAATTAACTAAAACTATTTAAAAAACTAATATTCTTAGTAAAACATAAAATATAGAGTTGTGACTATAGTTTATTTTTATTTTAATATTTGGTTAAAAACAGAAGTACAATATCTCTTGATCTTTAACATGATTTATTTTATAGAGAATGAAACAATTCCAAATCAAAATCAAACCGAACCAAACTATATAATAATTTTCATTATTTTTTTGTTCTTGTTAATAATTGAACTTTCAAACTCCTAATAATATTATATAGAATAATTACATATCTATAAGATCAAAATTAGATTTTAAAAAATGATATTCAACTATTTAACTAACAACACTTTCCCATAACTTGAAAAATCTACAATTCCATTAAAGTAAACCAAATTTTACTAAATAACCAAATACCCACATTAGAGTTAAGCATAAAAATTATATTTGTTTTTCCTTAGTTTGGTATTTTTAATATGAAAAGAATTCGATAGTTATAAACTATGATTTTTTTTTCAACAATTACATCGACAAAATCTAATTTATAACTTAAATATTTTAATTAAAGTTGAGTGATATCTAAATTTACTATCTAATATCAAAATAGATTAGTGATAAAACAATTGAACCTACTATTTTTAACAACATGCTTTCTATTTTGTTTTACTTTATATGGTCTTTGTGTTATTTACTTATTTTTTTAGATTAGTGAATCAAAATGCTAATCAACATGCAAATAGCTCTTACCCTAATGGTAAGCGGTTAGTCCACTTAAAACATCTCATTTGCACAACCAGAGATCGAATCCCCGTCTATATTATGTAGGAATTTGGCTAATGAGCCGGCCGGCCAGTTGTGGCCCAATATAATTTGTTCTTGACAAAAAAACGCTAATCAACATTATCCAAGTCTCCGGCATAAAGTCCACGTGTAGATTTCATAGTCTCTCATTGGCAGTTACCAATGATTGCATGCTTCCAAATATACAAAAAAATCAATAATGTAACGTACATTGCATTTAGCATAGATCTTCACAATCATTCTATTGCAAAACCAAATTGGTTTAAACCAACTTTACAATTTCTATGAACTCTTTTTGTATATATAATACAATATAAATTGGTTTACATCCAAGAAATTTATTTAAATATTGGTTTAGTTATTGGAAGTTGAATCAGAGACAAAGATGTTATAACATTAAAGTTATAATAAAATAATCTCTCGTTTTGTTTTTTTTTTTCTCTCCTACCAATTAATTAAATGAATAAATCACGAGTTTGATGAGGACGAGACAAAACTGTGGCTGCCAAAATCTGCTTCCATCATAGAAATCGATTTTAAAGAACCTTAAAGCAAGTTTGGTCGCAAGTCCTCTTGTTGATGTGATAAACCGTTGGTATCACATTTTTATAAATTTTAATATATTTTATGTATTTTAGAAGTTTCTAACATATTTAGTAAGAACCGAATCGATATCCAAATAACCTAGATCTTTGTAATCTAGACTTCAAATAAACTAAAATTTCAAAATTACAATGAAGTCAAATATTATTTTAGGATTTAAATCGTAAAAAAAATATAAAGTATCTACGTTTTAACTTTTTATATTATTAAATCTTAATTAATTTTATATATCTGAATTCGAAACTTGATCTGAACTGAATTTGATGGTTATTTAAATAAAGGTTAAATCATTAACAAATTACCGAACTGAACCAAAACTCAATCAATATTCAAACTAAACCAAACATGATCCCAACAAAAAAATACTAATAAGTTTGAAGTCAATGAAACTGAAAACCAAAAAGCTACCAAGTACTCAGTCTTATGATAAACTATGTGAGTGCTAGTTTCACACACCAACTATAAAATTTGATTTTTAATGAACTAGTTCTCAAATTTATAACATATTATATGTTAACAACTTTTTTTTATCAACAAATAATCATTGTATCAACAACCAATAGTCAAAATTCTCCAAATAAAGCAAGATGGGATTTGAACCCACCATTTTATGCCTATCTAAATTAGAGGCAAACCAATTGTTTTTTAGCAATGGAGCAATTTAAATTGTTTAATATTATAATTTAGAAAAATGCAAAAAGTACACTAATAACTACTATAATTTGAAAAGTACAAAATTTTTATAATGGATGGAATCTTAAACCAACAATTTTGTGAATAGCATCCAGTATATGATTGTTCCATTATTCATTGAATTTGCTCATTCCTAATGTTGCTTAACAAATTCTTTACTCTCATGAAGTAATAATAGACTTTGCGTTGAGTTAGTAAGTCTTTCTAAGCAACTTCTTGTTGATTGCTTCAACCATAAACCTAATCTCTTGAGGCAGCCAAAGAAAGATCACGAACTCAGCAACGTCAAAGCTCTCAACACTATTTTATAATCTTGTCTCCATTATTGTCTATCCTTGCTTCCTTCATCATCACTTGCATACAAGAAAAAAGATATGTAAGAGATATGTAAAAACATGACAGCTTGGAGAAACTTAAACTACTCAATTAGAAAATAAGGCTAGAGACTATTGTAAGAATCTATGTATATACAATAAGGTGTAGGAGAATCTTGTATTCGTGGACCTCATGGTACGTACATTTTATCAAATTGTGTATATCTTTCCGTAGCATTCGATTTTCTAATGAAGGAGACAAGAAAACAAATGTTGCAGCAATATAATATATAAATGAAACATGACAGAAGAGAAATTGAAATAAAGAAAAGGAATTTATTCATCAAATGATTGAAATGAGTCTTAATACCAGAATGTTGACTATTTGTAAATCTTCTTCATGATTGCCCCAACGTTGTCCACTGTTTTCTGGCCTCCTCTCAATGATTTGGTTTTGTAATTGAGCTCGATACTCTGCACTTGGCTGCTTAGTGTTAAAAAAGAATATATTGAGAAAGATAGTTCAACGAAGGTAACAGTCTCTTCCTGCAAGCCAGAGAAAAAAAAAACAATCTTTATTCAGATACTCTGTTTGATTTACACCGAACAGATAGTGTAATGGTCAAAGAAATTATTTGATTGATCTCTCAACCAACAACCTCAGGCAAGATCAATTACAGATGTGGCATTCATGATAGCTTATAAGAACAGAGTACATGGACTAAACAAGAAGCTGATACAAACAGAATAGCAGAGAATGATTGTTTTATAGATATCAAAGCAAAAAAATTCACCCAAATCGATAGTTCGATTGTTTCAGGAACCCTTTAGAGATCTAATATGACAAGAATATTACCAGGATAGTTAAACAACCTGTAGTCATAAATAACTGCTGGTCCTTAAGGGTTTACCTGTTCAATGTAGATACTGAGGTATCAAATTCATTACTTTGGAGAAACTAACAGGACTCATGAAGAAGAAAGTTGGCAACGCTGAGCTAGAGAATACCACTTAGACAGCCAAGCCTTGTTCTTTTGCCTTTTTCAGCCATTTCAATATAGTTTCAAGTGTAGAGTACGCAGAAGCATCTGTCAAGCTTTTGCTTTCAACTGCATAATCAAAAACTTCATAAGCCTCTGCGACCTTGCCACTTCTAACCAGAGCCCTCACAAGTGTCGCATACGCATCAGTCTCAAGCTTTACTCCGTTTGATTTCATCAACTCATATAACTCCATCCCTTTGTCCATTACCTTTGCCTTGCACAATCCATAAAGCAAAGTATTGTAGGTGCACGAGTTTGGAGCACATCCTCTTGCTTCCATTTCTTCTAACAAACTCAAAGCACCTAAAGCATTGCCTTTTCTACACATTCCATTCATCAGCGTAGTGTAAGTGACAGTATCTGGCTGATGACCCGCTTCAATCATAGTTTTCAAATACTTCATAGCTTCCTCAACTCTACCAGATTTCGACAACCCATATATCAAGGTATTGTAAGTAACAAGATCTGGCTCAACACCTTCTTCCTTCATTTTCTTGTAAACACCGATTGCTTCGCTCCCTTTGCTCATTGTGCAATAACCTTTCATAATGGTATTATAGACAAAACAATCCGGCTCAAACCCAGCATCACCTAAGGCACTAACTAGTCTCATTGCCTCCCTCAAATTCTTAGAATTACAGACATTATCAATCAAGATAGTGTAGCTGATAAGGTCCGGTTTCACATCGAAAGTTTTCCTCATCTCATCGATAAATTCGTAGACAGCACTAAGTGATCCACATTTGCACAAATGCTTCAGAAGAAAGTTATACGTATATGTATCCGGAGGCGAGTGTTTCTCCGTTAGCTCCTTCATCAAATCCTTAGCTTCATCAATCCGACCCGTTTCACAGAGAGACCGAACCGCAATATCCGTTGTTACTTGATCAGGCTCAAAACCATTATTAACCATGAGATTGAGAACTCGATGAACATTCGAAAGAGAAGAATCAGGAGCTCTGCAAGCGTGTGAGAGCAAAATATGGTAAGTAGAACGTTCCGGAGAGAAATTAGGCTGCGATTTCAAAATGTGCTGAAACAATTTCACTGTATCATCTACAACAGCAATTGAAGCGTATGATCGAAGAACGGAGTTGTGAAATTTGACATCAAGAGGGATTCTAGAAGTGGCGGCAATCGAATTGAATAGGGTTTTGGCGTCTGAAAGATCTGGTGTCTTGAAAGGATTCCTCAAGGGATCTCGAGTAGGATTCTGGGGAAGTTTAGACGATTCTCTCACGGCGGTTCTGTTGCGAACTTCACGCAGCGGAGCTGAAGGAGATGTTGTGGGTTTCTTCACCAGTTGCGTCGACGTCATCGAGCGAAACGACGGCGGAAATTTCCCCATTTTTTCTCTTTTCCTTCGATTAGCTTCAAGGGTTTTAGGGTTCTACTTGCAGAGGTTTTGCGACTCTGTATAGTGGAAGCATTTGAAAAGGCGCATAATATAGTCATACGCGCACTCTAGCTGCGTACGTTAGTGACAGGTGAAACCATCGACCACACAATTTGGGCCTATTGAGCTTTTAATGACCGGCCCAATATGTCTTTCCTTGAGCTCTCTATTTTCTTTACTTTCTGTACAAGTTTCTGAAAACCCTAATCTTGAAGGTCAATTTGTTACCCAATGTCAAAAATCTAATTTTAGTACATAATTCTTGAAATTTGTAGTTCATTTGATGTTGATACTTTCAAATCTTGATCAAAAGTCTAATTTTTCAAGATTTCTACCGAAATATTAAGCATTTGTTCTTGATATCAGAAGATTTATAGGGTTGGTTTTGTACTCCATATCTTTCTTACTGGTTTAAAAGCCTTAATGTTTACAATATTATGTATTCCGATTTGGATTAGTAATACAATTCCGATGACAAGTTTAACAATGCTTGAGAGAATTGTTACAAGATGACTAAAAAAACGAAATGAATGTTCTAAGACAAAAGTTGTGTCAAAGAGCTCATAAGGCTCAAAGCTAAATTCTCTTCACAAGAGAAAACAAAAGGAATTAAGCAAAAGTGAAACATAGCCATTTCTTAACTTGAGGTTTATCACCATCTTGTTTCCTCTGAGAAGTCGTCTTTGTTGTACTTCGTCCCGTTTTTTTATCTTCTCCAGCTTTGCTGAATATGACTGTATATCCATCCGCAGTTGCTGGATCATTCACATCCCAATCTCCGAATTTAGGTAATGCTCTTCCACCTTCGTTCGATGCCATTCTTCTTCTTCTTCTTCTTCTTCTTCTCCTTCTCCGGTTTTGTAGTTTTATAATGGAGAGATTGAATCAGAAGAAAGAAAAAAACAGATTGTCTTCGAGATCTTCCTATGAATTGGACTCGTTTCAGACACGGTATAGAATATTCTATTGTCTTGTTTCTTTTAATGGCTTAAAATCTTTTTGAGGTAGAAAATCGTTGGCCTTTCTCACTAATAATAGCTGAATTCTGATTTCTTCATTTACACGCATGTGGGATCTGATTTTAAGATCTTTGTTTCCTTTTATAGTACATACATTAACCACAAATCAAGGGTGATTACAAGCTTCCCATTTCATTAGCTATCTTCCTCAATATATACTTTTGTACTTTCCCTGTTGAGGTTTTAGGTAATTCTCTGCAAACGATGGTCTTTGGTGCCATGTAATGTGGCAAATGATCTCTACAGAATTTGATAATCTCTTCTGGTTTGATGGTATCGAAACTGTCTTTTAGTTTAACGAATCCGCAAGGAGTTTGTCTTCAGTGATTATCTGGACGTGCTACAACAGTAGCTTCAAGAACAGCTTGGTGATTACACAAAACTCTTTCAACTTCAACTGTGCTTATGTTTTCTCCTCCTGAGATAATCACATCTTTTAACCGATCTTTAATCTCTATGTATCCATCTGGATGCTTCACAGCTATATCTCCACTGTGGAACCAATCTCCTTGAAAGGTTTCTCGTGTTGCCTCTAAGTCCTTGAAGTATCCACTCATCACATTGTTTCCTCTGAACATAACTTCACTTATGGTCACACCATCATCAGGTACAGTCTCCATTGTCAACGGAACTTTCCCCTCGAGCTCTTCTAGCCCCAAATGCTGCACTCCTTGTCTAGCTTTCAGCTTACATCTCTCCTCCAAAGGAAGAGAATCCCATTCAGGTTTCCACACGCAGTGTGTACCTGGACCGTAAGTCTCTGTCAAACCATAACGATGAGACACATTAAAACCTAACTCTTCCATCTTTGCTAGGATCTGTGGTAGAGGCGGTGACCCACCTGTCGATATCTCGACCCTATGAGTAAGTGGTACTGTCCATAAGTAGACAGACAAACATCTGGTGAAGCAAGACTGTTGCAATAGAATTGAGATAAGCTCCTCTATGGCTATAGTACACAACGCCCGTTGGTCTCGAGGTTGTCCCTGAAGTCTAGTTTATACTGATAGGATCCCATTCGCTTATCGGTTTGATCACCTCGAATTCGTTGTCTCCAGAATCAAGCAAAGTTTCATATTCATCATAAGACTGAGAGATCAAGACAAGCTTCGGGTTTTTCTGGTTTTATCTGATTTGACAAGAAGATCAAGAGCTTTATGAGCAAGCTCAAGTAACTGAAAATCAACGAAGAGGATTTTGGCCTCAGGGTGTGCAAGCAAAACCGACAAAGTGGAAGGATCATGTCGAGTATTGAGTGGACAGAGAATCAAACCAGCCATTGGAACAGCAAAATGAAGCTCAAGCATTGCTGGAACATTAGGCGCCAAAACTGCAACCTAAAGTTTCCTCATTTATCACAAAACCCAAATCGAAGCAGAAAAATGAACACTTTAAGAGATTAACCACATCTCCAGGAGAAGTTCCAAGTTGGGTAAGAGCAGAGGCAAGACGAAGACAACGTTGATAAGTTTGGAACCAAGTGTGTTTAACAGAACCAAACACAACAGTGGTTCTGTGTCTGTAAACCTTTGCGGATCGCTCCAAAAACGTGATTGGAGACAAAGGGGTGAAATTGGCAGGTGATCGAAGCAGACCCTCCATGGTTATCCATGATTCCTGCTCAAAATCGTCGGAATTTGAGGTTGTTAAGAATGAAGATTGAATCAACCACAGTTTCCTAAAACGTGGATTGAAAATTTTGAACACTCTTTTAGTCAACAAGAATGTCATAGTTAACACTCTGAAGTTGGTTATTACGCTAATATGAAGATTAGTGAAGCTCTCAATGGTTGATTCATGTTATACGACATTTTATTTATTGTAAAATGAAGCTTTTAAAGACATATAGATACATGAAGATGTAAAGGTGCAAACACGATTCATGAACCAACAACGTAACTGATGCATTGAATTAAGATAAATAAAGATAAGTAAATGAAGTCCATGGATGAAGATACTCCAACAGACATGACCCTTCAAAGCAGTTATTCTTCCTTCAAAATCAAGCTTCTTTCATGGTGATCATAAGCTTCCCATTTCATTAGCTATCTTCCTCAGAAGATACTTTTGTAATTTCCCTGTTGAAGTTTTAGGTAATTCTCTGAAAACAATAGTCTTTGGTGCCATGTAATGGGGCAAATGATCTCTACAGAACTTGATAATCTCCTCGGGTTTTATGGTATTAAAACCGTCTTTGAGCTTCACAAACCCGCAAGGAGTTTGTCCCCAGTGATCATCTGGACGTGCTACAACAGCAGCTTCAAGAACCGCTTGGTGAGTACACAAAACTCTTTCCACTTCAACTGTGCTTATGTTTTCTCCTCCTGAGATTATCACATCTTTTAAGCGATCTCTAATCTCTATGTATCCATCAGGATGCTTCACAGCTAGATCTCCACTGTGGAACCAATCTCCTTCAAAAGTTTCTCGTGTTGCCTCTAAGTCCTTGAAGTATCCACTCATCACAGTGTTTCCTCTGAACATAACTTCACCCATGGTCACACCATCATCAGGTACAGTCTCCATTGTCAACGGATCTTTCACTTCAAGCTCGTCTAGACCTAAATGCTGCACTCCTTGTCTAGCTTTCAGCTTACATCTCTCCTCCAAAGAAAGAGAATCCCATTCAGGTTTCCACACACAGTATGTACCTGGACCGTAAGTCTCTGTCAAACCATAAAGATGAGACACATTGAAACCTAACTCTTCCATCTTTGCTAGGATCTGTGGTTGAGGCGGTGACCCACCTGTCATTACCTCAACCTTATGAGGAAGTGGTTCTTGTTCAATCACAGGAGAGTTCACAATCATGTTCAGTACCGTTGGGGCTCCTCCCATGTGAGTCACATTGTGCATAGCAATGTTCTTAAAGATCAACTTAGGAGAGACTTTTCTGAGGCAGATATTGGTACCCTCCTCGAGCTGCAACTCCCCAGATGAGGCACCATCCGTTGCAGTGAAACATCGGTACTGTCCATAAGTAGATCGGATAGACAGACATCTGGTGAAGTAAGACTGTTGCAATAGAATTGAGATAAGCTCCTCTATGGCTATACACTACACCCTTTGGTCTCGAGGTTGTCCCTGAAGTGTAGTTTATACTGATGGTATCCCATTCGCTTCTCGGTTTGATCACCTCGAATTCGCTGCTCCCGGAATCAAGCAAAGTTTCGTACTCATAATCAAAAGAGTACTTTGAAGCAAAGCTTGATAAGCTATCATCATCATCATCATCACATGGCTGAGAAATCAAGACAAGCTTCGGAGTTTTTCTTGTTTTGTCTGATTTGACAAGAAGATCAAGAGCTCCATGAGCAATCTCAAGTAACTGAAGATCGACGAAGAGGATTTTGGTCTCAGAGTGTGCGAGTAAAACCGACAACATGGAAGGATCATATCGAGTGTTGAGCGGACAGAGAATCAAACCAGCCATTGGAACAGCAAAATGAAGCTCATGCATTGCTGGAACATTAGGCGCCAAAACTGCAACCTAAAATTTTCTCATTTTGTCACAAAAACATAAGTTCAAAACTTAATCAAAGCAGAAAAATGAACACTTTAAGAGACTAACCACATCTCCAGGAGAGGTTTCAAGTTGGGTAAGAGCAGAGGCAAGACGAAGACAACGTTGATAAGTTTGGAACCAAGTGTGTTTAACAGAACCAAACACAACAGAGGTTCTGTCTCTGTAAACCTTTGCGGATCGCTTCAAAAACGTGATTGGAGACAAAGGTGAGAAATTGGCAGGTGATGGAAGCAGACCCTCCATTGTTCCCCATGATTCCGGCTTAGAATCGCCGGAATTCGAGGTCGTTGAGAAGGAAGATTGCATCAATCACAATTTCCAAAAATGTGTATTGAAATTTGAATACCCATTTGGTTAACAAGAATCTCATATTTAACAACACTCTGATGTCTGTGTTCAACTTCTCCGATTTGATCTCTTTGGTCCTATAAATTGATTACAATATTAATAACTAGTTAAATACACATACTTAGTGGTTAACGATATTAAATGCGAATGATAAATAACTGGGCCTAAACAAATCTACCTTCCGGTCCGAACCGGCCAATTAATCCGGTTCACAAACCAAATCTCCTTCTGTCTTCAGTTAACCGTTTTCTTTGATTCGACAACCAACTCCATCGTTTTTAATATATACTTGTTAACAGCTTTTTAAAATGAAGTCTCTTTTACAGGTAAATCTTTTATTATCTTCTTTCCTTCAACCTAACTATCTTTAATGGAGCTTTGTGTAGGGTATTGATGTTTTGCATTGATGCATATCATTCAGTGAGATAATCAATTGTAAAGTAACACTTTACAATTTCTAAGTCTGTGTGTGTATTCATGGTTTTGTTTTTACTAGGGTTCTTCAAAGTTATCTCATTTCTGTACACTTTTTATGTGGACAGAGATTTCAACGGTGGCTAGAAAATTTGGACTCTCCAAAGAAAAGAAAGATCTCTTTAGATGGAAATTCTGTCTTTTGTGAACATTTCAAACAGATCATTGATTCATTGCCTATATTGAAATCATCTGACTACTTCTTGAAGCCATGTATGAACAAGCGAGTAATTGAAGACCCTGATTATTGCAGCCGGGTTCCTGATTTCACAATTGGCAGGATTGGCTATGGTTATATTAAGTTCCTTGGAAACACAGATGTTAGAAGCTTAGACCAGGATCAGATAGTTAAGTTTCAACGGCATGAGGTAATTGTTTATAATGTGATGAGAGCACCAAACCAGTTGTTGGTGAGAGACTTGACAAGGCTGCTGAGGTGACTCTGACCGTGAATATACCAAATCTAACTTGAAGCAGAAGATATTGCTATGGATGATGCCCCGGGTTTGGGTAATCCCGCACGACTGGTTGATGACCAGGTAGCTGACTTTGATGAGGAACATCAAATGAAAACTTCTGAGCCAGAGCTTTCTCACTCTCTCCCAGCTCACTCTAGGACTTGATGCTGGAGAGATGAGATAAATGAGAATGCTGATGTTACCGGATGAAGACCTAGACGAAAGTGAAGATTTTCGAGAGAACGTATCCCATTATATGACATCCTTGACAAAAAGAAACGTAAGACCTTCACAGAAACTATCTCAAAGAAATAGTCATCAAGATACTTCACAGCTCATGCGGAGAACTCCGCTTGCTTTGCTGGAGTATAACCCTGGTAAAGATAAAAGCTTCCAAGGCAGTATCCTGATGGTCCAACAAAATAAACATCTGGCAGTGAGAAAATCGAAAAGGGGAGGTTTCGAGCTCGATATGAGCCATGAGTCGTCATTAACTGATAACTATTCCCGCAATGTTGTCGATGCAGCACAATAGAGTAGGTTGAAGAATCTTCAATGGGAATTGGTTTTACATTAGCAAGACACAAGTCTCTGCCAGCTCAAATTAAGAGAAACAAAAAACATGAATTTCCTTACTTCTGAAGTTGTCCGATATAGAAATCTTCAATCATATCGAAAACACGAGTGGCGTGTTGTGGTCCGAAAAACCCATCAGTAGAATCATCACCAGCATGATATAGAATAGCGTCACCACCAGGATGTTCTTCAACATAAGAAGTAACATCATAAACTTTATCTTTGATTATGATCCAACAATCATTCCTTTTGTTATGTACTGCAACTTCACTCTTACTGTAACTTTTCGGTTTTACGATTTCTACAGGCGTATTACCATTAGACCTCTTCTTCTCCTTATCTCCATCTGATCTTCTACGCTTTCCTTGGATTAAGAACAATGCTGAAACTAGAAAACCCAGAAACAATCCGATCACAGCTATCATCTTCTTGTACTCGGAATCAACAGAGAGTGACAATTGGAAACAGTGAGGGATTAGTTCTAGATTTTGCTGACTCAAAAATGATTGAATTTAGGGTTCGTATAACATTATCATTCATAAAGAAAAATCAAATATTACAATTTCATAAGAAATAACATAAATCCATAACGGATAAGAAGATCAACTATTCAAATCAAAGATCCGATCATCAGAACATATGAGCCAACATGTCCTAGAACCTAGAGCACGTTTCTCATAAACGATACCGAGAAAAACACGAAATTACCAAAAATAAATTGCAAGGAAACTCGTTTTCACGGCTCAAATCCCTAAATCGACAGATTCCGGAATCTAAACAGAGCTCAAACCTCGAATCTCAACCGAAACATGAAAAAAAAAATCAGATATCATCAAAAATTCGAAAGCTTACCAGATCGAAGAAGTTCGAGAAATTTGCGTTAGGGTTTTGAGGAAACTTGGAGAAATTATTGCGAGCTTGTGAGCTTGTGAATCAGGTGATTTCTAATCCAAAAGATGATTTCAAAATAGAGCAATAGATCAAAACTCTGTATTCATCTTCATTGTTAGACTAGATAATGCCAAATGTTGCAGACTAAACCGGATTAACAATTGCTAAACCGGATTTAGTTAGACCGAACATTTCACACATTCTCTATGTGGTGTGGACAGATACGGGTCAAACATTTCACAGATTCTCTATGCTCATCTTAAAACTTTCATAGCATTTTGCTCTTTGTATACTTGCAGAGTCGGCTGCTCAAAGATGGCAGAGGAGATATGTGATTTGCTTTTTGTTGTCAAAGTTGCTTGCTTCAATGTCTTTTATGTGACTAATATGTTTTGTGAATGTTTTGTGTAGGTGTTTGTGAAAGTAAAACAAGGAAGACAAAGACGAGTTCCCAAGGAAAAGGATTCCTTGGTACATTTCGGTGAGTGTAACCTCATCGATTTGGTTTCACTATAACCGCAAGAACAATTACAAGTGTTGAGTTACAAGAACAAGAAAGATCACACAAGATCCAAGCTTTCACTCTCTTAGGTCTCTCTTCTACTCAAAGTAATTTTCTCACCCCTTTCTCATGCTCTCTTCTCTTGGTTATAAAGACCAAAACTACCTCTCATCACCTCAGCCTTTTCCTGACAAAATCTTCATTTTGCTCACCCTTGACCCAAAAGCAATACTTCTCTTTTAGGCAAAGAAGATAGAAGACTTGATCAAAAGAATAGTGATGAATCGTGACCTATCTGGTGAAACAGCGTTTAGCAAATAAGCCCTGAAGATAAGTCCACGAAGCTGACCCATTACAAATAGAGACATGAATCTTGGCCACACGGCTCGGCCCATTTCAGCCCACGAAGGAATGATAATCGTCGGTCCACACTTTTGTTAGATCTCAGTTTGGATACAAGTCGAGAAACTCAGCTAAGTTGTTTTGATACAACCTTTAATGTCCCTTTGCAAGAAGATCTCAAGTCAACACATATGCAAGATGCTGTGTCACTCTTCTCTATATATCTCTCGGATACGAGCCAAATCCCAGCTTAGTGAAACAGGGTATTCCCTTAAACCCTAACTTGCTCTTTAAAGAAGGTCTTTAACCGGTTAGTGAAAAAAGAGTCACCACCATGATCACCTCCGATTCCACACATACACCTAACTTGCATCTATAAAAACGAATCATATTGGACCACAACTGGCCAGCCCAATAACCAAATTCCTACATAATGTAGGCGGAGGGACTCGATCCTGGTTATGCAAATGAACTGCCTTATGTGGACTTACCGCCTGTCACTAGATTAAGAGCCATTTGCGGTCTAGTGTTGCTTATATCGATTTAAATTGCGGTACTGAAAGAGAAATTAATCTGTAAATTTTGAAAAGAGTGATTTAAGTTGTTAAACTTTGAAAAGGGTTAAATATATATGCAACACGCACAAGTTGGCTTTATTTGTGGGTCTTCTCTACCTTGTACAATATTCATATTCCTTCACGAGGAATACGATTAAGATTCAAACAATTGATTAAAATACAGTTATCTGCTTAAGAGACCCTAATCACATTACGAACATAGACACAATTTCGGTCGCATCCAGATAAAGCCAAAGCAATATAAAAAAAGACAAAATACAAAACACAAATGTTATGCTGTATTGTAGTAGAACCATTCAAAGCGGTGAACACTGTAAACGACACAACACAAAATTTTAGATCAACGAGAAACCAAACAATAACGACCATCAAGAGAGAATCCACTTACGAGATAAAAAGCTTAAAAGGGTTTTCTCTTGTTGCATCATATCTATAAAAGTAGCCTCCTTTTTGCTTTCTCTGTCACTTTTGTCCAATCAAAAGAGTTTTTGATTCTTCTTCATCGTCTTCTGTTCTGGGAATTGTCTCCCGGAGGAAAATGAACGGCGAAGAGATTCCTTTAAAGAGGTGTTTCAAGGTTAATGCTAAGGGAACTGAAAACTGCGAGTTTGACCCCATTTTGCTTAATTCTGGTTCCGATCCTATTTGGGATGCTATAAGAGAAGAAGCTAAGCTTGAGGTTTATCTTCAATTCAAACACTTTCTCTCTGCTTCATCAATTCTAACACTTTCTCTATGCTAATCAGTCCACAGTTATTATAGTAGTAACTGTTTTATTAGGGTTTGGAATCAGCCAGTCTTGCTTCTCTTGTTGCAAGCTTTGATATTTATATCACCAAACATATATAGGACTCGAAGTTGCAATTCCTCCATTGCTTATCATGACATGTGAAGTCTTTTCTAGTAATGTTGTAAACCAAATACTTGAGATTCTCCTAGTGATCGAATGAGTGTCATTAAACTTTGAAAAAGTTGTTGATCATAAGGAAGAAAGTTGGAGGAACAGTGCTAGTGTTCTATGCTATATATAACTGCTACTGCTGCTTCTGATTGCGAATTGTCGAATCATACAATGGTGAATCTTGTTGTGGTTACAGGCAGAAAAGGAGCCTATTTTAAGTAGCTTCTTATATGCTGGTATCTTGGCACATGACTGCTTAGAGCAAGCTTTAGGGTTCGTTCTTGCCAACCGTCTCGAAAACCAAACTTTGTTGGCAACTCAACTCGTAGATATATTTTATGGTGTTATGATGCATGACAAAGGTATTCAGAGGTCGATTCGCCATGATATTCAGGTGAAAACAATCATCTAATACCTGTGAAAGACATGGTATATTGGTTTATTTTGAGGCTGTTTTCTTATGCACCTCAATGATTGCAGGGGTTTAAAGACCGGGATCCTGCTTGTCTGTCTTATAGTTCTGCTATTTTACATCTCAAGGTTATTCTTTAATTGATTTTTTGTCAATAGAACATATCTTTAGACATAATAAGTGACTGCTCATGAGGTTTTCCCTGCACACTCATTTTACTAGGACGTTTTTGATTCTATAGGGTTATCACGCGTTGCAAGCATACAGGGTTGCACATAAACTGTGGAAGGAAGGACGAAAACTATTAGCTCTTGCATTGCAAAGCCGGATAAGTGAGGTAGTTTTGGCCATTGTTTGTCCTTTGGCTATTGAATGTAGAGTCTCCAGTTGCATTTTTCAGCTCATTGTCTGATCTATGCTGTGGTTTCTCTCAGGTTCTTGGAATCGACATACATCCAGGTAAAGTTTGAGCTTTATATCCTGCTGTCATCTTTGTAATTAGGAAGAAATATAGAGGAAATATTCTGAATGTCCCCTTTCTGATGCATAACTTGATCAGCTTTGCACAGTAAAGTGATTGCTTGACTTTTCTTTTTGTAGCGGCAAGAATTGGGGAGGGGATATTGTTGGATCATGGAACTGGAGTCGTCATAGGTGAGACTGCTGTAATAGGAAACTGTGTCTCAATCTTACATGTAAGCTTCTCTTCTCTAAACCATTGTCTGGATATTCAACACAGATCATAAATTTTCTTTTCGGTTTTAGCAAGGCTATTTGAGTTTTTACTGTCACAGGGTGTGACTTTAGGAGGAACGGGAAAAGAAAATGGTGATCGACACCCAAAAATAGGTGAAGGTGCATTGCTTGGAGCTCGTGTGACTATACTTGGTAACATAACTATAGGTGCTGGGGCAATGGTAGCTGCAGGTTCACTTGTACTGAAGGACGTTCCTGCGCATAGGTATAGAGGAGAAAATGCATCTTCATGACTTGGTGTCAGTTTGATACTCTCGAATGTATGTTTTGTAACAGTTGAGATCCTCTTTGCATTTTTCAAGTGTCGTGGCTGGAAATCCTGCAAAAGTGATCAGGGTCATCGATGATCAAGACCCGTGTCAAGCAATAAAAGACAGTAAGTTTGCAGATTCTTAAATACTTTTCTGGCTCTGTGTATCTGTCTCGCTTGGATTTCATAGTGGCTGCTCTTGATTGAATATTCAGATGCTACCAAAGATTTCTTTCAACATGTAGCTGATGCTTGCAGAGGAGCACGATCTAACGGTAATGTTCCTACTCGCAATGACTTTGTGACATAAAGAATCTGTTACAAACTGGACATGAACCTGATTTTGCTACTTTGCGCTTCTTGTAAACAGAACCATCAGTTTCACCAGGAGATACAGAGAATGGACACACTAACTGCACAACATGAGATCCTTGTACGCATTTTGCTTATCATCATAAGCTAATCTCAGCATGTTTCTCAATAAGTTGTTAGATTTTGATCACTGGAAGTTTTCAGTTATTTCAGTTTCCAATCTCAAGTTGGAGTCTTAGAGACAAACAAACAAAACTAGAATAAAAGTATGAATCATATGAAATTTAGAACCCCAAATGATTATTAATGAAAAATCTCGGTAGACAATTGGAATTCAAGTACAAGAAGACGACAAAAACTAACTCAAAATGATACTCAAATGGCATTGCATTGCCTGGAATTAAGCATGCCTTGCCTGGAAATCTTTCATGAAAGCAACAAGCTTTTCAACACCGGCCAATGGCATTGCATTATAAATGGAAGCTCTCATTCCTCCCACTGACCTATGTCCTTTGAGCTGCACCATCTTCTCCTTAGCAGCTTCCTTGATAAACTCAGCTTCCAATTCCGATTTCTCCAATGTGAAAGGAACATTCATCAAAGACCTCACAGACTTCTCAACAGGACACCTGAAAAACCCTCTACTCTCATCAATGGCATTGTACAGCAACTCAGCTTTCCTCTGGTTCTTCTTTTCCACTTCTTTCAAACCACCTTGCTCCAACAGACCATCAAACACAAGACCACACATGTAAATCCCAAAACACGGAGGCGTGTTGTACAACGAGCTGTTCTCGTCGTGTATCTTGTAATCAAGCATAACTGGAGTAATATCACGAGCATTTCCAATCAAATCCTTTCGAATTATCACAATGGTGACACCAGAAGGACCAACATTCTTCTGTGCACCAGCGTAAATCACACCAAATTTCGATACATCAACCGGCTTCGAGCAGAAATTGGAAGACATATCAGCTATTAAAATACCATTAGGGTTTTTAGGAACTGGATAATCTTTGAATTCAACTCCATGGATAGTCTCATTGGCGCATATATGCAAATACTTGGCGTTCGGATTCTCCTCCAATCCATCAAAAGATGGAATCTTTGTGTATTTCTCAGACTTACCAGACCAAATCACTTTAGGATTACAATATTTCTGCGCTTCCTTAAAGGCTTTATCTCCCCAAGATCCAGTAACAACGTAATCAACGGAATCGTCAGATTTGCAAAGATTGAGAGGTAAAGCAGCGAATTGAGTGGTGGCGCCACCTTGTAAAAACAGAACGGAATATTCCGATGGAATCTCTAGAAGTTGACGGAGATCAGATTCAGCTTTTTGTATGATTGAGAGAAACTCTTTCCCACGGTGACTCATCTCCATGACACTCATACCAGATCCACGCCAATTATAAAGATCCGCTTGAGCTTTGAGCAAGACATTCTCCGGTAATGCGGCTGGACCCGCCGCGAAATTGAAGACACGTTGCTCGGATCCGACGGTGGTTGAAGCACATCGAATTGAAACGGATTTGATTCTGGCAGTGAGGTTGATGGTGGAAGGTTTGTTGAGGTGAAGAAAGGATTGAGAAATTGATTTGGGTTTCAAGGAAGGGATCTGGGTTTGGTTTCCGATGAGGAAAGAATTCGTCGATGTCACCATAATCGTAGATTCTGAGTAAATGTCGAAACTTTTTGATGTTCAAGCAGAGTGACGAATAAAGAGAAAACAAAAAAGCATCTCAAGTTATAGCTTTTTTGGTAGTTGGTGGAGAGATTTTTCAACAAGTCAAAGATGAAATAAGGAAAACGACGCTGTTTTGGTAGGTAGATCAAATACAAATTACGTTTCAAATCAACTAGATTCGGTTTTGGTTTGATTTTAATTTGGATTATTGGATTTTTTGATCTTCTGAACCGGTTAGTTTTGGCTCAATATAATTTGCCGTTGATAAAAAAAAAACATCCAAACTAAAACTTTATTTCTACGATGGATGGGATCTTATCATCTAGTATCACATTCTCATTCCCAACTAAATCTCGTGCTATATATATGCGATATTTATAGTTTATACCGGTTTAATATAGTAGAATTCTAAATATCGAATTAGTGTTCCGAAAACATATAGATTTAACTTTTATTTTGATATTAGATTTAAACTTTATTATCGGAAACATATTATAGAATTGGAGGCATACTAATTATATTGGATAGGGCAATGTACAATATAATTACAGAGAAGAGGAGATACATGAAACTAGATATTTAGAATTTACAGAAGTATCAATTCCTTAATACTCCTATATATATAACCCGAAATCTTAGTTTTGAGTGGATTTGATGTTATACGATATTTCTGGTGGGAAAATAGACTGTTTTTTTAGAAGTATTTGAAGATTTCTAGATTTTAATTGTTTCTATGTGAAGTAAAGAGAGAAAGTAACAACTTACAATAAAAGTAGAAAGAAAATAAACAAACAAATCAGAAATCAAACTTAAGACAAATTGAACTTGGTTTGTATTTTTTCTTGAACTTTTTGTGTGTTATTTGTGCTACAGAGTGAATGAGGAATTATATCAGCAGCTATACAAACTATATCATTGCCCTTTTAGCTTAAAGAAGATGAGACTAAGACAGAAGAAAGAGTGCAGCTTCACACTTTACTCACCAGCTTCCATGAACATTCCCTGCAAAAACAGATTACAAAAATCAGTCTTTTCTCAGTAAATGCTTTTGTTTATGGACTAAAAAGATCAGTTTTTTTGTAAAAGGGTAGTATTTACTTGAGAAACTTACATAAGCTGATCTTCAGAGTAATGGCAATAGAATTCACATGTACTGTTCCATTGCTTGAAACCAGTAACTGTACATTAAGCAGTGTACACAGATCTAGCAGCTAGTAATGATGGTTGAAACTGAAGCATCTCGTACTCCACAAGGGAAAGCTCGATTAAGAACAATGCCAAGATCTCACACTGTTTTGTTTCAGTTTCACAGTTAGTTCCTTAGTTACTTCAAACATCAAGTATAATGATTCATGAGCTCATTTCTTTTTAACTTACCTTCTTGTCTGCTTGAGCTGCCTTAAGGAATCATTTTAAGAAAGGGTATTGTGTTGGCAATGAGACATTGAATTGCAGAGTACTCAACATTGTTTTCTCCTGCAGAGAGAAAGGAATCATTCAATCAGAGAATGTCTTAATGTAAATTGAGACAAGATCTTTTTCTTCTATGTAAAAGCTATCCTTTACCATATCTAGAACATCTTTCCTCGTATAAGCATTGTCCGAAAGGAGTACTAAATCTTCGACACAGGAACTGAAACCTCTTCTTACTTGCAAGCTAAGAGCAAAGCCACTAATCCTACAAGCTGAATCTTCTTTCTCATAACAGTTTGCTTGGACAAGAATCTATCTACCAGATTCACTGTGAGAAACAGCGTCTCGTTCATCAAATCAAACTTGTCATGTACCTGAGAGTTTACATAAGCTTCTTTAGGCTCTATCTATTACACAGTCCAATGTAGAGAACTGTGAAAAGTCGATATACCTCGATTAACCAGTCAGTTAGTATTTCTCTCATCTTCTCGTTTAAGTCCATTTGCTGCATCATATAATCTACTGGAACACAGCTACAGCTCTGAAAATCCAAACACAAATAAAATTGAGCTCATCTTCAGAGTAATGACCTCAAAAAATAGATAAAACTGAGCCAGAATTTATGGACCCTTGATTTATGGATTGCATGCATCAACAAAAGTTCAGCATTTTAAGTGTTGCTTACCATTGCATCATCTACAGTAATGTTTCTGAATGGTTTCTCCAGCGACATTGGCATTGGATGGTTCAACTAATATTCTTCTGAATCTTGAACCTGTTTTCCATATTTTCCAACTGATTAGTTTCTTGAAACTTCTCACTAATACAGAAGAACTTCTTGGTAATATAGTTAAATGAGAATATAAACAGTTTTTGTTCATTTATATCGGTTATAAATTTACAAATATGTTATATGTTGAAAAGGAGAAAATTATTTCATTCTAAATCAAACACAGATACAAAACATATATATCAATTGCATCTATCATCTTACTCTGGGCAAAACTTCCTCTCTAACAATGACCAAATCAAAACAAAAGCAAATAGTTTCAAGCACTACATGATACCGAACAGGAACAATTTATCTTTGACAGAAGAGAGACTCTCTGATAGGTGAAGAAGGTCTCTGTCTTTGACTCTAGCTCCCAAACGCTCGTAAAGGAACCATTTTACCTGAAGAGACTTGAGAGATTTCTCAGCTTCTTCGTCTTCTGTGATGATAACAAGTCACTCCCCTCTTTGCTAGATGCTTGCGGACTTGATTTCTCAAGAACTTTTAAGAGATTGCTTATAGATTTGTTAGAAACAAAGCTATCTTTAGCTTCTTGAATATCCTTGGTAGGTATGTCGTTGCATTTCACTTTCTGTCTCTCTTTGGAATGGTTCTTTGATGTCTCTTTCTTAGGCGGTTCAGAGACAGGTACTTCTTTGCTACATCGTCTTTTTAGCTTTTCGCCTAGACACTGTTTTTTTGCTGAACCAGAGAGGTTTGAGTCTGGATGTACCTCAGTCTTTTGGTTGTTCTTCTGCTCACTCTCTTCTCTCGACCTCTTCAAAATCTGTAGAATATGCGCTGGAGCTTGACTGTTGTCATACTCCATTGACGGTGTAGAAATGACCATCCCACCCTTCTTCTCCATGCAAGCCACTGGAACAATTTGTTTTCCGGCACTCTGTTTCTTCTTGATTGAGTTTAGCTGTTTGATGACAATACCTTCTCTGATGGTGTCCATAATGATTTTACCAAGAACAAAGCTTATTTCATATGAATTTCCTTTCCCAAGTGAGAGATAATCAATAGAAGATCCCTCTTTTTTGCTTTCATACGATTCCACATCGCTCAATCTCCCAAACCCTTCTGCTACATCTCTCCCCTTTCTCTTCGGTATAACCACCTGCGAAACCACATAAGTCGATTATAACGTTAACAGCTAGGTTAAGAAAAACTTGAAGCAAACATCTGAGGTCGTTGCTCAAAGACATTTTTTTGCTAGGTTGATTTGAGCACAAGACCAAAGATAGATTAGCAAACTTCAACGAAGTCTATATGATTTAACACAATGAATACTGTCATTGGTAAAGTGCACAATGAACTTACCAGACCAGAGCATTTGAAATCTGGGTATAGGTTTACGGCTTTGTGGAGAGCCTCAATGTCAGTCAGAATGTATTGAGTATCTTTTAATAGACATGTGAATTCTGAAACTGCTTTTGCAAGATCTTCATCAGATCTCTTTCTCGAAGATTTAGATATCTCAGGAGCGTATCCAAGTACTGAATTTTCATGTTCTCTAGCAAATTCCACAGCTTTGCTCCAATTTCCATGGTAGAGCAAAGCGGCAAAGGCACACACAACAATGGCATCTTGGGGGTTACGCACTAGTGCAATGTGAAAAGCCAAAACTGCAATCCTGTTTTTCAAAAAGGGAACTTTAATTAGAACTCATTTAAGGAAAGATTCAGATTCCTATTAAATGACTCACCATAGTCTGGAGTCAGCAGGTTGATCGCAGGAAACCAATTTATCCATATTGGAGAATAACCTCTACATCAAAAATAAACTATCTCAGAAATGGGTTTACCAGAAATGCTACTTTTATGACGACATCACGTACCACTAGCATCAAGGAACTTGATAGAGATGTTTCACTAGCATGATCCAGGTAAGCTGCCTGATATACATATTCATCTAAGCTAAAATGGTATATATAAAAAGAAAAAGGAGTTCAAAATTTACGAATACGCAAATGACATACCTGAAATGGAAGTAGCACGTGCAGTAGTTTGAACTTCATGAGAAGTAGAATGGAAGGCGCAGAAGCTCCATATGCGAGCATATAATTCATTTCCAGGAGTAACCTAAACTGAACAAAGGGAGAGAATGATTGTAATAACCTAAGACCATGAACATATTATAAAACAGAAAGGCAGTGATTCCAAACACATCCAAATTCAAGCAGTCAAAGTACCTGGCCTATATTTGCAACAGATGGTACAAATTCAGGTATTGCTGTCTCAACATCCTTTGATAATGATAAACCCAATCGTGCTGCAATCCTTAACCCCCTAAGAATTCTAGCTGTATATGGAAAAAACCATGACATTAAACTAAGTAAGGTACCTTGTCTAGATACAAGGCCGTGAGAACAATAAGTAAGGCATACCACAATCTTCCTTAAATGACAAATGTGCAGGGGCAAGTGTACGAAGCTGCATTATAGTTACCAAACAATGGTTAATAACAATAGATATATCCACAATGAGTAATCAATGCTAGTCACCTTTAAATCCGTCAAGTCCTCAATTCCATTGGAGTAGTCATAAATTTTAAAGTCAAAGGGATCATAGAACAAACTGCACCAAGATTTTAAAACAAGAGTAAGTTTGTGTGTATGATGCAACCGGACAAACAACAGTCCCTTCCGGTACAAGCAAGTATTTCAGAAACTATACCTGTTAATTGTGAAATCTCGCTGCAAGCTATTTCTCCAAAGATTGCAGTCTTTTACATCCAAACCACAACCATTTTTGGAAGGGCTGTTATTCTTGTTTGCCTCAATATCCAATGGAACACCAGATTTCTCTTTGGATTTCCCCAACTCATTCTCATGCTCACTGTCACTGTGTGCCACAGTATCAAAACTGGATACCTATATGAGGAGTGTCAAGGAATGCATAGAAAGAAAAATGCCCAAAGCATATGGGAACTCTGAAATTAGACAAAACCCATGTAAAGGACAGAATACTGACCTCAATTACCGAACCTCTCATCCACACATGACAAATAGGAAAGCGTTTCCCGATAACCTGAGCACGATGAAACAGTCGCCGGATCTACAATACAAAGGAGATGAGTGAAGCAATAATCAAAACATAAGGTCCTGAACAAGGTAACAAAACTAGAAAATCAATCCGCTAAACCTGCTTAAGATTTGCTGTAGTGATCACATCATAGTCTTTTGGCACTCTATGAAGTATCAAATCCCTTACACATCCACCCACAAGGTAGGCATCGAAACCTGAGACAATGATCAAACAGTTCAGCTTCTTTTTATTCTTCTACTCCAATGCTAACAGTAAAACCTGAAACAAACAAAACACAAACCTTGACGTCTAAGGAGTCTCAAGACATTCAAAGAGGATTCTGGGATCATTGAATTTCTAATTCCAGCATCGCTTGCTCGTATTTTCTTCCATTTCGATGTATCAACTGTTACAAACAAAAAGAGGAGCAAAACAGTAACTTAGGACATGTACTTACGTTCCGAACCAGCTTAGTAGTATCACAAAAACATAACAGCACCTGTATTTATATCATCATCAATAACTTGACGAACACTAGAACACTTCTCCATAGTTCCCTCAGAAAGCGTGCTATAACTCCTCTGGAAGTAAAGGCCAAAACGCAGATGAAGTGTTTGAGCAATTGCCACAGAGAGAATACCAAACCAAAATGAGACAGTCCAAAGAGGAAAAGTAACCAACCTTGGAGTAGAACGCAGCTAGAGTTTGAGACCGAAACAAAAAGTTTCCTTTGCGCCTAATGAAACCCGCCATGGTAGTGACTCGAAATCATGGCTCTTTAGGCGCCACAAGTACAACCATTTTTGCAGAGAGCAAAGTCGCGACCCTTTTAGGGTTCAATTGCAAATTTAGTGACGAGACGACTGTATCTACCGAACCAAAGTTTACTCCCGGTACGGTTTAGTTACCAATCCCGGGTTTCCGATTTTAATATCGCTAAACCGAAAGTTCATATTGCACTTTCATATCTAAAATAAACGGATTGAGATAAATGTTGTCTATTTGAGATTTGATCGGATCTAAAATTGATTTAAGCTCGATTAATTATAGTTTAAAATTATAATCAATTGTTAGTTTATAACAAAACTATAATTATCAAGCAATTTGATAGATTTTCATATACTATGTATAGAATTTAGTATGAATATCTAGTTTTGTGTGTAATTAAGTTTTGCATGTATATTCTAGATGGAATTAGAGACAATGTCTAAGTATAACTTGGTATGTTTTATCGAAATATGAGGGTGAAAATAGACCGTCGACCCAGACTATAATTTGGTCGAGTTTCATCGGAAGAGTTTGAGAAACATTTGTGAAATTGGCTGTTACACAAGCTTATCGTAAAAGAAAGCTTATATGTTTTAGATGTTCGGATGATGGATCAAATACGAGCACATATTCCTGCATACAATTCATTGCCTGTTGTATGTATTCCCAAGTTTGCTTTTGATAGTATACCACAAGAAAATCACACCACATCAAAAGCCACATTAAAATTTTGAGAGCTTTTGTGCATTCATTCACTTCAGTCTCCTTCACAACTGTTTCTTCCTCTTCTCCAAGTATGAATGGTTTCTTTGGAAGTTCAATACAGCCCAGACTAAATGCCTCAGACCAATCTCAGGCCACAGTGCAGCCGGAGAATAGAGCTGGGTATTACTTGTTTGCCATAAGAGAAAATTGCTCAGCCTAGTCTCTCCTGAACTCCTGATGAGTATATCAGGATCCGGAGCCACCCTCATTTGCATATTCTCCTCAATATTTACCAACTGTATCCTCTTCTCCTGTTCTATTTCTTCTATATCTGTATCTGTATTCTCATGAGTATAACTACCAGTAGCTTTGATATTGTCTGCCTTGTTGAGACAAGTTTTCTTGACAGCTTGTACAATCTCATCTGTCGAGTTATAGGCAATGCAGACCAGAAGAACTACCTGACTATTCTTAGCTGTGGTCTTCATGACTTCTTCTGCTGCAGCTCTCACTTGGTCATTTAAGAGCGCCAAGTTACCAATAAAATAGACCCTAATTCCGTACTGATGCACAATACTCTCTTTCTCAAGTAAAGCATTTATCTTTTCCAGCATCAAATCCATTAGAGATTGAACCTCATCAGGTTGTCTTCTAAAATTATCTATGCTAAATGCATATATAGTTACATACTTGATACCCATCTCGTAGCAGTATTGCAGAATCGACATAAGCGCAGAAAATCCAGCTTTATGACCCGACCCATCTTCTAGACCACGCTTTTTCGCATATCTTCTATTTCCGTCCATGATAAAGGCGAGATGATTAGGCATTGGACCCATCGATATGACCCGGAACAAACATCTTCTCGATATCCCACATATCTGCTTGAGCAATTGAGTAATTCCACCACCCACACTTGGTATTTGACCTAGAAGTTCAGCCATACGAGACTCAACCTCCAATATCTCTGCAGCCTGAGAGGAAAAGACACCAAAAAGTAAAAAAAATCAAAATTCGTAGAGCAAAAACAAGATTTATCTACAGCACAAGTAGCAGCCTACTCCATCGTTTCATAATGAAAAATGAGTTCTATAGAAACCTTGACAATACTTGCTAGTTAACATGTATCATCTATACTATGCAAAAGCAACAATGATGTCAAACCAATATGGTCTACGAACAACTTAACTTAGAACAACTAATAAAAGGCTTCCCTTGATTCATACTAATCTTACATTTTGCAATTTCTATGTTCAACATCTTAGTTACAAGATGTATAACGAATTCTACAGTGTTTCCCAAAATTAGGTGAAGAATTCCAATTCCTTTATCAACAAGTGAAATCACTAACAAAAGAGTTTTATCTTTCGAATACAGATATGAAATCCCCACTCAAAATATCAACCAGAAGACGAACAAACACCCTGTAAACTTGCATGCTTGCAAGATTTCGGAAAGAAAAAGAAAGAAAAATCACTGATGGATTAATAGATTCAGAGAATAAGAACAAAACAACAATACCCAAACGCAAGAGCACTTTAAATGCCAAAGAAATAACATCCATGAAAATTGGCCAAACATGTTTAGACTATCATACAGCTCGATCTTACCTGAGAAATAGTGAAATCAACCGCCTAGCTTGAAAAGTAAATCGAATTGACGAGAACAGGGAAGAATTCCAAATCAAAGCTCTCTAGTTGTTGGATCGTAAACAGAAGAAATCTCTTCTTCGCAAAACAGTTGACGGCGCGACGGCGATACACCGTTCAAACGACAGTGAAAGAGAAAGGTAAAGAGCGGAAAGGGCAAAGTACAGAAGGGAGAAGAGAATAAGAAGTGATAAACCAGTACCGGTTATTCAACTGGTTAAAACCGGTTTTCACCAACTGTATGTTTTAATGTTTATTTTTTGTCCCCTAATTATAATTCGTATATTGTTAGAATAAATAATGTTTTCTCCTCATAATACAAGTTTTCCTTTTACGTCAAAATATAAATTGTTTTACACAAAAGTTAAAAGAAAATATATATACTTTAAGAAAAACAATGTTTGTTTATTTTTTAGTTAAATACTGAAAAGTTAATGAATTTATTTTGAAAATATAAAAACAAAAATATTATTAATAAATAAACATTCAAACAAAATAACTTATATTATTAAATGGAAAAAATTGAGTAGGATTACTTAAACTTTTCATATTAATAATTGGGTCAACTATTGAGTGATATTTTAGTAATAATGTGAATAATTATAATATAATCTATTAATGAACCTAATCCAATTGATATTTTTGTTTTTTCTTAGATTATTTAGTTAAAAATGATTAGATTTGAATCTTGATTGTTAAAATTTTCTTAATCTGATTTATATACTCAGGCTAATAATTTATACATATAAAATTTAATTTTATTTAATTATATGTGAAAATTTAAAAGTATAAATTTATGGGTAAATTTGAACATGGAGTTTTTTCGATATAATTACTATAAAAAAATTAGATTCTAATCCAAACTGAATTTAATGTTTATTTCAATAACGTTATAATCTTCGATAAATTACAAGAACTATATCTGATATACACTCTCACCAAATTTTTTAGATTTGTGTTAATTCAACAAACAAACAATTTCTTAATGAAGAAAAAAGACTAACCTTGATCCATTGATTTAATGATGGTGTGGTTCAAGTCCTTTTGATTTTTTCCTATCTTAACCTTTGATATCTAATCAGTCCTTTGATGGACAAGGATCTTCTTTCTTTTGTGTTATGTGTCTTTTGATTACGAAGACGTAACCATATCACTTCTTCTACACGAACAAGAGACGTGCATGTTCTTTATAATGACTAAGCGCAATGTAACCGTCATCTTACTTCCTCACGCACACGTTCATGTATATATATATACATATATGGTTATATATATTTATTTATTCAATTGTTACCATATATATACATATAAATATATACTTTATATATAGAATAATAATACAATATAATTTGGCAAGAGAGGAGGGTTATCAATACACCTGATTCTAATACGTTAATAGAAACCGATCCATCATGGTATCAACATTTATATTAGAATCTATAAACTTAATATGAACTTGATATCTATCAGTAAACCGATAAACACATCGACCATACATAAGAGATAATATTCTTACATTATCTCACTTGGTCGTTGTGTTGGCTTTAATGGTTTAATATCTATAATATGCACTTTTATATCAAGATCATTAATACTTTATTTATCGTAGTAAAATCATAACTGATCGAATCATGGCGGTTGCCCATCATTTAACGACAAGTTTCCTTCCATGTATCACAAATCAATTCTAACTTCACTCTTGTATTTCTTTAATATTGAGAGAAACTTAAATCTCAAATACTCATGTCATCTTTAAACAAAAAAAAATGTACATATATACTATAATGATAACATGTTTAATAAAAAACATAAACATATCCTTAAGTGAATTCAGAAGTTTACAAATATAATGAGCATAGCACAGCTAAAATAGCAAGGTCTTATCTATAACACTCATACGCTTTACATGGCCAATAAACATCTTGGGTGGCAATCCCTTAGTTAGCGGATCTGCTACCATCATGTCCGTCTTAATGTGCTCAAAAGTTACTCTTCGTTTCTGTACTTCTTCTTTCACATACAAGTACTTTAACTCCATGTGCTTAGCACCTTTCGAGTACTTATCGTTTTTAGAAAAGAAGACAGCTGCAGAATTATCACAATAAATTCTCAGCGGCTTGGCTATGTTGTCGACAATCCCAAGTCCGGAGATAAAGTTCCGCAACCACAATGCATGAATTGTGGCCTCAAAGCATGCCACAAATTCGGCCTCCATAGTGGAAGTAGCAATGACACACTGCTTTCCACTTTTCCAAGATACTGCTCCTCCAGCTAACAGGAACAAGTAGCCAAATGTTGATTTTCTGTTGTCGACACATCCGGCGTAATCTGAATCTGAATATCCGATGATCTCTAGGTTGTCAGATCTTTTGTACGTAAGCATGAGCTCTTTGGTGCCTTGCAAGTACCTAAGAACTTTCTTTGCAACTTTCCAGTGGTCCATTCCAGGATTACTTTGATATCGACCCAACATACCAACAACAAAGGTGATATCTGGCCGAGTACATGTCAGAACGTAGTTCAAATTCCCAACCACTGATGCATAATGAATTCTTTCCATTTCTTTACGCTCAAATTCATTCTTTGGACATTGTATTTTACTGAACTTGTCTCCCTTCTGAATTGGAGCTTTTCCTGCAGAGCATTTTTCCATTTTATATCTCTCTAAAATCTTATTGATATATCCTTTCTGAGACAAACTTAACAATCCTTGTGATCTATCTCGAATTATTTCTATTCCGATCACATAAGATGCCTCATCCATATCTTTCATTTCAAAGTTCTTAGAGAGATATTTCTTTATATCACATAGCATGCCCATGTCATTTGCAGCAACCAAAATATCATCAACATATAAGACCAATATAAGGAACTTGCTCCCATTGACTTATATGTAGATACACTGATCAACAATGATTTCTACAAAATCATATGCTGTAATGATATCATTAAACTTTAAATACCATTGTCTAGAAGCTTGCTTTAATCCATATATTGACTTTCTCAGCTTACACACCATATGTTTTTTTCCTGTGACCACAAACCCTCCAGGTTGGTCCATATATACTTGTTCCTCAAGCTCTCCATTAAGAAAGGTGATTTTTACATCCATTTGGTGAAGCTCTAAATCATAATGAGCGATCAAACCCAAAACAATCCTTAGAGAATCCTTCTTAGAAACCGGAGAGAAGGTCTCTTTGTAGTCAATGCCGTCTTTCTGGGTGAAACCTTTAGCAACAAGGCGAGCCTTGTATCTCTCAATGTTACCGTTCAAGTCATGTTTAGTCTTAAATACCCATTTAACCACTTTTCAGAATTGTCACTTTCCATGGCTTTTCGGAATGTTTTCGGGTCTTCATCAAGGCTTAAGTCACATTCACTTTCAATAGCATAGATCACATAGTCATTTGATATGGCAGATCTTCTTTCCCTTACAGATCGCCTGCAGGATTCTTGTGGTACACTACTCTCTCCTTGAATTGTGGCTGGTTCATTAACTATTTCGACATCTAGTGGAATTGTCTCTTGATTGTGTTGTAGTATTGTGTCATTTGACTATGCTCCAACAATAGGGACAACAACTTGAGGTGCAATGACATGTGAAGATTCTTCAACTTGAACTTCTTTAATATGCACCTTCATTTGTTCACCACTCCCACTAGTTTGACCATTCTCAATGAACTGAGCATTACCCGTTTCAATTATTCTCGTACTATGGTTAAGACAATAAAATACATAGCCTTTCGACTTTTCAGGATAGATAATGAAAAATCCACTGAAAGTCCTAGAATCAAGTTTCTTTTCATGTGGGTTATATGGTTTTACTTCTGCTGGACAACCCCAAACACGTAAATGTCGTAAACTAGGTTTTCTTCCCATCCACAGTTCAAATGAGTCTTAGGAACTGCCTTACTAGGAACCCGGTTCAGTAAATATGTTGCAGTCTTTAATGCATATACCCATAACGAAAGGGGTAAAGAACAACTACTTAACATACTCCTAACCATATCCATTAAAGTACGGTTTCACCTTTCAGCTACAGCATTCTGCTGAGGTGTTCCAGGCATTGTGTATTGAGCATATATGCCTCTACATTCAAGTAATTTTGCAAATTGACCAGGACATTGTCCACTTTCAGTGAATTTTCTGTAAAATTCACCACTTCTATCAGATCTCACTACTTTTACTTTTCTTTCTAACTGCCTTTCTACTTCATCAATGAACACCTCTAGGACATCCACTGACACTCCTTAATTTTTGTTACGAATTCGCTAGCTTTCTCAGTTTTAGGCATATATGGCTTAATACTTTCTGCCATCGTCAATCTCATGAGGTTCAGATTCAGCATGTTAGATCGCTCCCAAGTCTCATAGCGAGACTTATCAGCTTCGGAGCTATCAATTATAATGGTTGGAGCTACCTCATCAGTGAGTATAACATGATCCAAAGACATTACACCCAGTGTGAACCGGATCTGTTCGGACCATTCCTCATAATTCAGCCCATTAAACTTCACGACCGAGTTGGCAGATGCATACATATTAAATGAAGCTGCAATCATTTATACATGCTTACTAGTTAGTGCTTTGAGACTTCATACAGATTCTTAAATTTTATACAAGACTTTAAAAAAATGTGTTTAAGTAACCTTTGGGCAATACTTAAATACATGCACTCTAAGTGATGCTTGTTTTAGATTTTTAATTCTTTTATAATTAATCAAATCACATATAAATCAAATAGATATGTTACCTTTGGGTAAACATACTATCGACTATAATGGAAATGACTAATTTTTTTCGTATTATTAAATATATCCAATGATCCACCTTTGAGTGATCTCAAAGATATAAATAATAAATCAATTGATCATTAGAACTGTAGTGTTATTTTAGCATCTCTTTAATCATGATTAATTGTAATTTTACTTTTATATTTACATATAATATGACAAGGCCACTTTGGTGATTAACATGTCACATACAATGCAAATATTAAATCTTAATGGATAAATGTCAAATATAATGTTAGATAGTGCCGTATCATACACGATTTAATGTCTCAGTCATTTTACGTAACTTTTTAAAGCATTTATAACTAGATTCTCTAGGGATTATAAAGTATTGTATGTATATATATATAATATAAATACTTAATTCACATATAACATACGTGACAATAATGATTAAACAGTTACTTGATCCAGTCACAGAATAATCGTCGCGTTTCATTGTTGGTGGCGTTGGATTAAGTAACAATTTATGAAAGCATTCGAACGGTTATGTGAATGAATGGTGAAGTACGAATGAATTTTTCTTTTATCATTTCAACTTCAATTACGATAATTTTTTTTTAAAAACGAAACCAATTACATGATTAAATTCAACCATTTCTATTTGTAATTGATTTGAGTTCAACTTTTATATGTGAACTAGACAAATCTAGATGGCTCTGATACCAAATATAAATTAAATTTGATGATTTCCAGATTATGAAATCTGTCCCAAGTTCTCTAGATTTGTGTTAATTCAACCAACAAACAATTCCTTAATGAAGAAAAAAAACTAACCTTGATCCATTGCTTTAATGATGGTGTGGTTCAAGCCCTTTTGATTTTCTCCTCCCTTAACCTTTGATCTCTAATCAATCCTTTGATGGACAAGGATCTTCTTTCTTTTGTGTTATGTGTCTTTTGATTACGAAGACGTAACCATATCACTTCTTCTACACGAACAAGAGACGTGCATGTTCTTTATAATGACTAAGCGCAATGTAACCGTCATCTTACTTCTTCACGCACACGTTCATGTATATATATACACATATATGGTTATATATATTTATATATTCAATTGTTACCATATATATACATATAAATATATACTTTATATATAGAATAATAATACAATATAATTTGACAAAGGAGGAGGGTTATCAATACACCTCATTCTAACCATCATGGTATCAACATTTATATTAGAATCTATAAACTTAATATGAATTTGATAAACCGATAAACACATTGACCATACATAATAGAAAATATTCTTACATCGATATGCTACTAAAAAATCATCAGACTCTCTAATCACAACAAAAAATATTAAACTTTTTTAAAATTCAAAATCAAAATTATATAAAAATATAAATTTAAATACTTCAATTTTCATTATTTAGTTTATTTTATTTAATACCGTTATGAATGCAATTAAGGGGTAGATCTGGAAATTCAGATAAACGTGTCATATGAACGGTCGGGATTTGAAGAGAACAATCCATTATTCGGTTCCTTCGTAAAAACCCCGCCACAGTGCGAATTTTCAATTTCCTTTTATTTTTAAATTAAATTATTATTTAATGAAAGCCAACACATACAAAAAAAAAACCCTAGAAGAGTTAATAAATATTCGCTTCAAACGCTCTCGTCCAAAAAAAAAAAAAAAACCTAAGGTAAATCTTCTTCCTACTGTTTCGCTAAACTCAGTCCGAGTCTTCCGATTCTCTAACGATTCTTCGTTTTTTCTATTCATCCATTGCAGAATTCGAGATGAAAGGCGTTGAAACGAAAGCTGAAGCAGCGGGAACTGATTCGAGGTTTTGATTTCTTCTCCGACTCTTCGTTTTCCTCTGCATCTGAGATCCAGATTTGTTTGCATCTTCAATTCTGTTTTCATACTTGTGTTATTTCATCTATTAGATTGAAAACGAGAGGTAGAAAGCCTGGGAAGAAGACGACTAAGGATCCAAACAAACCTAAGAGACCTCCAAGTGCTTTCTTCGTCTTCCTGTAAATCACGAATCTCCTTCGATTTTGCATTTCGAACTGCTTTCATTTTTATCAGTTTAACTGATTTGTTTCTGTTACTGATGATTCAAGGGAGGATTTCCGACGCGAATTTAACCAAGCTAATCCTAATAACAAATCCGTCGCTACTGTGAGTATTTCTCCCATAGTTCTAGAAATTTCTTAGATCTATAATCTGAAACCTAATTTAGTGGATTACCATATTTGTTTTGTAATATTAGGTTGGTAAGGCTGCTGGAGCTAGATGGAAGGCTATGACTACCGAAGTGAGTTGTAGTAGCCTTGGTTTGTAGAATTAGGTCTCATGAATCTATACTCAAAACTTTGTGGTATTGAATCTGTAATATAGGAAAAAGAACCTTACAACACCAAGGCAGAGAGCAGAAAGAGTGAATATGTTAAGACTATGCAACAGTACAACATGAAATTGGTATGAACTCTCATTGATTAGCTTTCACTTTCTAGAGAGTGAGATTTCTTCTTATGCTGTTGTTATATAGTCTTTACTGTATGATTATCGTTTGATTAGGCTAGTGGAACCAATAGAGCTGAAGATGATGACTCTGATAAATCCAAGTCTGAAGTTGACGAAGCAGGAAGTGGAGAGGTTTTGAATTGAGACTTAACTCTATTGTTTTTGGTACAATTTTTACATGTGTGTGACATTAAAATTCCATGGATGTTTGCTTTGCAGGAGGAAGAAGACAATGATTAAGGCTTCTAGTTATTGCCATTGACTGACTCCGATTTGAGTATGGATTAGCTATTTGTGTAAACTTGCTTAGAGTGACAAAAAACTATTAAACTGGTAATGCTTTGTGTTTGTGATATTGAACCTCATTTCCTACTTTTTTATGTGTTTAGATCAGTTTGTAGGGTTAATATCACTTTGACTACTTCATTTCCCATTTCTCTTTGTGTTCATTAGCTTCTTCAACTTTGCATGATTGGTAAATGGTTTTTACTTTTCTGTTTCTTCGTTTAAGAGTTAAAAGTCTTTTGATTTTGTCATCTTGTGTTCTCTTCTGGTATATTTGACTCTTGTGACTGAAGATCTTTCAATCTGGATTTTACATAGGGAATATTTGACTTAACTATAAATTGGGACAGAATCTTCTTGTTGTCTGTTTGCTGTTTTGTTTTTGTCATTATGTTGGAGTTTCTTATCTGGTTATTTACTGTTTTCTATAGTATTATTTTTTTCAACGACATATTATATTGGGTTACAACTGGTTGGTCCAATAGTCAAATTGCTACATAATTCCTACATAATGTAGTTAAGGGGACTCGATCCCGGGTTTTTAGCATCACAAGTTTTTCAATAACTTTTAGTAAAATCATTATATTACTTTTCAGCAATTAGTTTTTATTTTTTCAGGAAGTATTATAGTTTAACCTCTCGAAACGAAAGGAAAACTATTTGACATTTTGATGAAAAATTAAGGTTTTTTCGGTTTTTATTTATTTTACTTTTCGGTTCAACAAATGTCTGTTCAACGATGAACAAGATCACAGTTCATATTTCGCAAAATAAATAGAGGTCTATGGTACAGAAATAGACTGCTATATGGGCTAGGGCCCATTAAGCGGTGTTGGTATATGAGATAGGGCCCATTTAAGTCTCGCAAGAAAGCATGAGAGAAACGGATGATTCACAATTTTTTTTGCGATTTGACACTTTTTCAAAATGTCACTTGTAAAAATAAAGAAAGTCAACATGTGAAAAAATTACATTAATTATATGGTGATTTTATGATATAGCCATATTAGGAGAAATAACTAAAATTTATAGCTATATAGAAAATATTAAAAAAATGAATAACTACATGGAAAATATGACAAACACAAACATAACCTTTATTGAAGAAAGAAGAGAAGTTTTCAAAATATAATTTATTTTATTTGGTTGGGTTTAGCCTTAATATAAGTGTTTTTGATGAGTTTTATTGTCAACCATATTGTATATGATCAAACCAAAAGACCACTAGTGTGGTAGATGTTTACATAAAATGATCACGAGACGGTTTTCTTGTACTATAAACAAGTAAATATACTCTATGATTCAAAATTCGAGGAAAACAATGAAAAAAGTCCAAAAGTAAACTATTTCAAGCGAATGAAATCTTGCAATTAAAATATGAAGGATTCCTTCTGGTTTTTCTACCATCCGTATAAATTCAAAATAGTTTGTGATAATTCGACTTTCATAAATTATAGATCAATGTTTTTAATGAGTTTTAAACTAGTAAAAACCAATTGATTGATGTTTTGATCTTTGTTAATACTTTCATTGTACACAACACCAACGTTGAGAAACTTTTGACCCAATAACCAAATGATTACTCAATGACATTTGGTCTTCTTGAAAAGAGACTGTCTCGTTGTGAAACTTCTCTTTGTTATCTTACTTAGCAGAATAGAACCCATAAGATATTGTTGACTTTCTACTCGAGAATGTGGTTGAACATGTTTTGGGACCATTGTCATTAGTTTAGGACATCTATAAAAATATATTAATAGGCCGATATTATTGTTATTGGGCTTTTCTTCCACACTTTGATGTCTCTTACTATTAGGACCAATCTATAAAGGAATAAAGTAAAACTCTTTTCCATTTTTAGTGATATGATTAAAGAAGCCGCAAGGAGAAGACGAATTTGATTGCATGTGAGTTTGATACGATTTTTAAGAAACTGATGTGATCAAAGACAAATATGATTATGGTCGGACCCATTTATATAGATAAGTTTGGGTTTAGTGGCTGCTTATTCGTGTGTGTTGTAAAGTTTATATTATAAAATGGAGTTTTTGTAGCTATGTACAGTTTCACATTGAATAATATAATGGTATACATGTATCTTATTTGAATTATCAGAACTTTTTACTTAAAGATGATAGGCATAACCTAAAGATTAACCCTTCACTATACAAATTTCTTTTTATTGATACGTAATATTTTGTCACAATAACACATATTTTGTTACAATATAAGAGTATTGTTACAATAAAAACGTCACAAATGCATATTGGTAACAAAAACGTCATAATATACTTGTGATGAATAATTTAGTAACAATTTTTTAACAAATCGTTACGGGATATAGTCACAATGATTTGTAACAAATAAAATTCCTAATAAAATTGTATATAAAAAATCACGAATTATTACTAATATTCATATGCAATACAATTGTCACAATAGTTCAGATTTTTTGTACTGCTTAAATACCTTTTCGAAGTTTTACTATTTCTAAAATACTTTTAATTTGCACTATTATATAGTAACTAATTTGAACTCCATTATAAACTTTTCAAATTATTTAATTATGGTTTTTGATTATATGTCCTGCAGATTCGGTGTATCTCTAGGATATTTTTTAGGGTTTTATACAAAATTCTCTTCAATGGAAATTAGAAGACTATTGAAGGAGAATCATTGCATGATCTTAATAGTTTTATGATTTTTTTTGTCAACCGCCACTAATCCATAAGTTATAAAGATAGTGTAAAATTTAACATTCCAAATTAGAGAATCTCCTATATGGATTAAATATCCAGGAATAGAGTAAATAAAACCTTCCGTAACACTTAGGGTTGTAAATGGTTCTTATACTAGTGGTCGACGGTAAGTTTATTTAAGGTAATTTATTTGCATAACTAGAGATCATGTCTTTTTACTAAGAATTTGGTTATTGAACCTACCAGTTGTAATCCAATATAATTTACCGTTGACAAAAAAAAAGTAACACTTAGGGTTTTAAATATCCATATAAATTACGTCTTCAAGTAATTTTTTATCATCATAAATTTGATGTAGAGTTCGTTAATGTATATACAGATGGAGAATGAATAAATGAAGGTTGTAGGATAATTAAATAATAATGTAATAATAAAAGATGTAATAATTGAGGAGAGTCGAGGGAAGATACGAAGGCACATGAGAATTCATCATTAATACAATTAATAAATTAAATAAAAAAAATAACAAAGCGTGTTTTAAGTCATAACTTTACAACTAAAAGCCCCCACAAAGCAAAATCTCCATCACCATGAGTTGTATCAATATTGTATTCTTATTAATTCCCACCTTTTTTATTTCTTTGTATTTATCAATTAATTACTTTTTTTTATTAGCTTTCATGA
>JAKUCM010005900.1:0-19132 GCA_023374145.1 Lepidium sativum
AAACCCCAAAATCAAGCTGATCAAGCAACATAAACCATGAATTATTAACCAAAACACACACGATGGAGATTTTCCGATGAAACCTCCATTGAATGACGAATCCAACGACGGCGATGATCTGAAATTGCTTCCTCTACGATTCCAATAGCTCAATCGAAACACAGAGAGCTTCATCTTCTTCCTTCCTTTGTGACAGTTAGAGCTTAACCAAAACAAGAGGGAAATAAAAAGAAAAGCTAATTTTTTGTTTTCTATTTGGTAATTATATAGTATAAATTCTCCAATTTGGTATAAATTATTTAACATAAAAATCCAAAATTAATTAATTACTTTGCATTTAAGGTTTAATTACTTTTCATTAATTATTTAATACCATTAGCGTAATGATTACCAGACTTCTTCTGGTGCAACAGACATATTTAAAAGAAACAATGTTGGATTTATATTGCAATGATTTACACGTGGCGGAATATTATTGGTTACTTGAGGCGTTTATGTCCGTGTAACTCTGTAATTAAGGAGTAACGCACGTGTTAATTAGTGATTAATTAATGATTGTGTTTGATTACGTCATTAGTCAACGGCAAGAACAATAGTCGTAACTCGTACGATTATTGTTTTCCCACGCTTTTTCGTTAAGCAAAGTCTTCCAACAAATTGATTACTTTGGAATTAAATTACACTGTTATTATATATATAAACTCAACAAGTAATTAATACAAAATTTAATCATAGATTATAACAAGACTATGATAATAATAAAGTCATATAAACATCTAATTTGTACTCATATAAATTCATGTCATATATAGTGAATTGTCTTTTTTTTTTTCCCAAAGTGGGCCAAATGAAAAAGCAGATAAAGCCCATATTTGATATAAATACAGGAAGCCCAATAAAAGCCCAAAGTGTTAGGAAAATAAAAGATTTTTTTCTAGAAAAAGCTCAAAACTTTAAAGGTACTCATTTCAACCCCTAATTTATGGCGGCGATGGGTTTTTCTCCCGTCGTCAGCTCATGAAACTAAATCTCTTGAATCTCAGATTTCTACGGACTCGAACATCGTTTATCTCTCAGTCGCGAACAATGTCTCAATCTTCGGATCAAAATCATGATCCCTCGCAGTTACTCGACGATTCCGTCGTCTCAGAGCGCCGTGATGTGAAGAATGAAGAACCTGTCGACTCAGCTTCAGCAAGCTTGGGCTCTCCAAGTAGGGTTTTAGGGATTGATACTAGAGTGGAGAAAGCTTGGGCACACTGGAAAAAACTTGGTAGACCTAAGTATATTGTTGCTCCAATGGTGGATAACTCTGAGCTTCCGTTTAGATTGCTCTGTCAGAAATACGGAGCTCAAGCGGCTTATACACCTATGTTGCATTCTAGGATTTTCACTGAGACTGAGAAATATCGAAATCAGGAATTCACTACTTGTAAGGTAAATTTAACTGGAGATTTCATTTGATTTTGGCTTGTTTGAGGGATTTACCAGCTTGGTTTTGTTTGGATTTTGAAATTGTAGGAGGATAGACCATTGTTTGTGCAGTTCTGTGCTAATGATCCTGATACATTATTGGAAGCTGCAAAGAGAGTCGAACCTTACTGCGATTATGTTGATATCAATTTAGGGTAAGCACAATTTTCTCACTTTTACATCTTCTATTGTTAGGACTTAGGATTCTTCGATAAAATGGAACTTTTATAGCTTCCCCTGTTTTGAGATTGTTAAATATGATAACTAAGATTGAATTCCATGATTTGCGTTGTACGATTCTAGAAATGATTAGGGTTCTGGTAGTATAATTTGAAGCTTGGAACAATTCAGTGAACTATTGAGTAAGAATGCTTTGGGGAATTTTGGTTTCAGGTGTCCTCAGCGTATTGCGAGGCGAGGAAACTATGGTGCATTCTTAATGGATAATCTTCCTTTAGTGAAATCACTTGTCGAAAAGCTAGCTCAGAACCTCAATGTTCCTGTTTCCTGTAAAATCCGGATTTTTCCTGACCTTAAAGATACACTCAAGTACGCTAAGATGCTTGAAGATGCTGGTTGCTCTTTGCTAGCTGTTCATGGCCGAACAAGAGATGAGAAAGACGGGAAAAAGTTTAGAGCTAGTTGGAGCGCCATCAAAGAAGTGAAAGAAGCTTTGAGAATCCCTGTTCTAGCAAATGGGAATGTAAGATGCATTGAAGATGTTGACAACTGCATCAAAGAAACAGGTGTTGAAGGTGTTCTTTCCGCTGAGACTCTTCTCGAAAATCCAGCGGTTTTTGCTGGTTTTAGAACAGCTGAATGGGCAAGGGAAAACGAAGAAGAGGGATTCGTAGATGGAGGATTAGATCAAGGAGATTTAGTTATCGAGTATTTAAAGTTATGTGAGAAGCATCCAGTTCCATGGAGAATGATTCGATCTCATGTTCATAAGATGTTGGGAGAATGGTTCAGGATTCATCCACAGGTTAGAGAACAACTTAATGCTCAAAACATATTGTCGTTTGAGTTTCTTTACAGTCTTGTGGATCAGCTAAAAGAGCTTGGAGGACGAGTTCCACTCTACAAAAAACAGAAGATTGAAGATACTCTGAATCCACCAGAGTCTCCACAAAGAGCTTAGAGACTTAAATTTATGTTTGTGTTTTGATGCTACAATATTTTTAGAAATTGTTGATTTTTCACATGGTTTTGAAAATTACAGCTCGAGAAATGATATAAAGGTAAGATTTTTTTCTTCAGTCTGTTGATTTGACTCACCAAACGCTCCACCATTTTTTTCCATCAACCCGATGGAGAAGAAACAGAGCGTTTCGTAATTTCACGACAGAACTGCGTGCTGTTTTTATCCATCCTCTCCAACACGTAGTGCGCAAGCATATCATTACTTTCCACAAGATTTTCCCGACAAAGAAACTCATCACCACAAAGTCTCTCAATATCTCTGTAATAATCATGAACAAACACATGTGTTTTCCCACCGGAATCTTTACTTCGAGCTAAAACCGCCGCCGTGAAAATCGACGACATTCTTCCCGGTACATCACCACCGTCGCCACGTGGACCATCAACTAAAATCACATCCCAATTAACATCATAAACATGATTAGGCAAATCATTAAGACCTAATTTACAATCAGAGAACAGAAGATTCTGAACAGGACGACACTCATTTCTCGAAGCTGCTTTAACCACCGACACGAGCTCACGCGCCTCACGCGCCTTCGTAGTGTATTGAACATCGAAAACTTCAATCTCCGGATGAATTTCTTCGAAATAAGCAGCGTAGTAACGATTCTCTTCGATGTAAACAGTACGACCATTGTGATTAAGTGATTTCCAGAGAAGAGATTCATGAGTAAGTCCAAAAACCAAGAGATTACACGGCGAAGAACAACGACGGAGGATTTCAGAGATTGATTTCATCTCTTTGTAAGACATGTGGAAGCTATCGTTAGATCTTGAGGCGTAATGAAGCATTGTGTTGATTACACTTGTTGGTAATTGAGAGATTGGAGTTGAGGAAACAGTGGAATTAACGATGGTGTTTGATTTGATTTTGGAAGATGAGATTGAGTCTGTTGTGTAGAGTAGAGTCAGAAGAAAAGCGATTGTGAATAAAGAGACAAAAGCTAAAAGCCATAGTCGATTTGTACTTGTTTGTTTTTGAATGTATGGATGAACAAGTATGAGTTTTGTGTTTGTGTTTCCTCCACTTTTCATTTTTGTTCTTCTGTGTTTTTGTGGTTAAGAGGAAGAAGAAGATGAAGTCACGAAGAGAATGATCTCTGATTTGGAGAAACCGATGAAAGACTTTACAATGTTTTAAGATACTTTAATGTACTGTTTACTTATATATATAAATATTTATATTTTTTTTTTCGTCAACGGCAAATCATGTTAGACAACAACTGACCTGGCCAATAGCCAAGTTCCTACATAATGTAGGCGCAGGAACTCGATTTCTAGTTGTACAAATGAACTGCCTTATGTAGATTTACCGTCTGCCATTAAGTTAAAAGCATTTACAAATATTTATATTCTAGAAGATTAATTTTCTCTAGGGTCTTATTAATTTTTTCAACTTATCATTAACAAATTTGCTTGGTTTGGGAGATTTATGAAGGTGACATTTCTCTAATACAATTAAGAAAAGTACAAAACATTAACCTAATTTACAAATTATAGTTAATTAAATCATTAAATTTTAGTATAATTTGAAACATTTTTGTATGACTAGGTCAGATTAATGAAAAATTACAAATTGGGAAGCTCATATAATGATTATGATGACTTTTGTTTATTGTTTTGAATTTACAAAACCAACTTTCATACAATGAGGGAAATGTTTTTTCGGTTAAGTAGTATTATTTTTACTCTTTTTCTTAAAACTAAAACAAATTCTATTTACAAGTGGCATTTAGCCTAGTGGCAGGTGGTAAATTCACAAGAGTTATACGCACTTGCATATCTTGGAATTGAGTCCCCCTGCTTGCATTTGCAAGAACTTGGCTAATGGATCGGCCATTTGTGGTCCAATGTTGACAAAAAAAAAACAAATTCTATTTTTTTTTTGTCAACGGCAAATTATATTGGATCACAATTGGCTTGCCTAATAGCTAAATTTCTACATAATGTAAGCGAGGAGATTTGATCTTTGATTGTGAGCCATTTTGCACCTAAAATCTACTATAGCTATGATTTTTTGACAAATTTAAACGAGAAAATCAATTAAAAAAAAAGATTCGAATCTTAAACTAACAAAAATATGAATTGATTATCATTAACATATTGCAACTATAAAATATGTGTATTATATTATACGTAAATTCCAAAATTATATTAAGGTTTATAGGGTTTGTTGGGAAGAAAACAAAAATGTTTATAAACCACCAAATGTAATTTGTATTTGTTGTGAGAGAGAGAGGTAAGAGGTGGTTGTACCGTACATGCATGGAGCTGGTGAGACAAAGAAGAAGAGAAGAGAAGTGTCGGCGTTTTAGTTACTGCAAAATGACACCATAACTACTTACAGTCCACAAGTCTTTGTCTCTTCTTCTTTCTATATTATTTTAAAATTATATCAATTTAAATACCATTACCATATTCTAATCTAATAATCATAAGGCAAATGGTTCCTAGTATAAATTTAATGGTTGACGGTAAGCCCACATAAAACAGTCTATTTGCACAACCAAATATCGAGTTTCCCTGCATATATTATGTAATAATTTAACTATTTGACCGGTCGATTTTGGCCCAATTTAATTTGTTGTTAACAAAAAAATCTAATAATCATAAAAAAAAACAATGTTGAAAAAAATTTTCTTACAAGAAAAACAAAATTTAGTAAACGCATAACAGTTGTATGACTAGGACAAAGAACCAGACATAATCCATCTCACCTGGCCCATTGTAAATATGGTCTATGTAATATTGGGCTTTTGGTATGGCCCATTAAAGCCCATGAAAGGGCTCTTCTTTTTATAACTTCTTTATATGATGAAGTCAAATTCACTTTCACTAGTTTTCTCCATATATCCCACTATTGCTTTCACTTTTCTTTTATTCTCCAAAATATAATTGTTAATAGTTTATGTAGACCTTTTGATTTGATTGTAATATTTAAAACATAAGAATTTAAGGTAATGACGCATATTGATAGTGGAGTTTTCTGTGTGGTTTCAAATCAGAAAAGCAGAGCACGCTTTGCTTATCTTAACTCTTTTATAAAGTAACAAAAGTCATTAAATTAACAAAAAGAAATAATACTAGCATATAAGAGTTGGAATTAGCCCTAGATATAAAAACTAGAACTGCAAATAAATTATTCGATTTCAGTATTTTAGTTTATTTTAATTACTTTTAGTTAAAAAATCTAATGAGAGCCAAAGCTGTTTTAAATATAATTTGATTTATCTTTCAAATATTTATTCGGAATTGAAAATAAACGGTAAATGGTTATTGATTTAGTGGCAGACGGTAAGTTTACTTAAGCCACCTCATTTGCACAACTAACGGTCGAGTCCCCCACCTAAATTCTGTAGGAATTTAGCTACTGTGTCAGTCAGTTGTGGCTCAGTATATAAAGTAAACCAAAACTAACTGAATATTAGTTAGAGCATCTCCATCGTTTTTTTTTTTTTTTTTTTCAATGATAAGACTAGATTAAGCCAGACTCAACCAAATCACAGAACAGAAACTCGGCCAAACTTGGCAAGAGCATCGGCTTTATGATTTAATTGACGGGGGATGACCGATAAAAGACAAGAAAAAAACCGTAGACGTAGTCTTTGAAACTCCCCCTGGTAAGATATGAACGCCGGCCACTCCTCAGGTTGCTGGATTATAGTAAAAATCGTCTCGCAATCCGTCGAGATCTCCACTTCCTGGATGTGAAACTCCACAAGCGCTCCCAAAACCCAAAGTACTGCCTCAAGCTCCGCATGAAAAGCCGATAAACACCGATGAATCCACAAGCATCTCCATCGTTTAAGAAGAGATAGTAAATTTTTTATTAATATTTTAATTTAAAACTTTTCCATCCAATTGTTTCACTATACTTTATTTATTGGATTTCTAATTTTAAGAAGAATTTCTTAAATAAGAAATTTAAAAATTTATTTATCATATTTTAAAATAAAAAATAATATTTTATTTATTATAAATTATTTTATTGTTAAGAATTTTAATTTAAGATATCCCTTGGATATGGTCTTAGTATCTATATAATTACTATATTTCAAATACAAAAAAACTAAAAAAACAACCGATTCGAACCAGACATGCTTGGCTAGAAGTCTAGTCTTTTCATACGGACTAATGCCACTCACGTACTGGCTCAACGGCTCCATCACGTGACTCTCACGCTCTTCATTACACGCGTAACACACACTCTCACTGTGATTCGTCTCGGAATTCATTAATTTGACTGCATTGGTTAAAACAAAACATTTGCATGGTTCTCTTATTTTTCACAGCGCAGTAACTTTTTGGATTTTTATGATTCTTAAAGTTTTTTATTTTTTATATTGTTTTTATACAAAAAATACAAAGAACATAAATGCAATTGGACTGTATAGTGTCATTTTCTTCTACCTACACAATATTTGTAATTTTTAGATATAAATTTCCACCACAAATTATATTCCTAGTTTGTTACCCAATTTTTTTTTATTGCTTAAAATGTTCATAAATAATTGTAAATATTTATTTAATTTTTCTCTTTATAAAAATTTGATACAAGCAAGCACGTGATCTATTTCACAGCTGCTTCCCATATATTTATTTTTTTATTTTAATATGGAATTTTAGAGGCAATTTAAATTTTGTGGTTTACTTTGCAAAGAAAAAAAAGAAAAAGGGTAAAATAAAAAATGTCACTGAAGTCTCTCTTCTTCTTCTTCTTCATTCTCCTCCTCCGTGTCTCCATCGGAATCTCATCACCGGAACCTAATTACTTCAACTCATTACTTCCTTCTGACGCCGTTGCATTACTCTCTTTTAAATCCACTGCTGATCTCGATAACAAGCTTTTGTATTCCCTCACTGAGCGTTACGATTACTGTCAATGGCGTGGCGTCAAATGTGCTCAAGGTCGTGTGGTTCGTCTTGTTCTTTCCGGTGTTGGTCTTCGTGGATACTTCTCATCTTCGACTCTTAGTCGTCTTGACCAGCTTCGAGTTCTTAGTCTCGAGAATAACTCGCTATTTGGTTTGATTCCTGATCTCTCCTCTCTCGTTAACCTAAAATCCCTTTTCCTTAGTCGCAATGAGTTTTCCGGTAGTTTTCCTCCTTCGATTCTTTCTCTTCACCGGTTAATGGTTTTGTCTCTCTCTTATAACAACTTCTCTTGTTTGATTCCGTCTGAGATCAACGCTCTTGACCGATTAACTTCCTTGAATCTCGAGTTTAATCGCTTTAACGGAACTCTCCCGTCGCTTAATCAGTCATTTCTGACGTCATTCAACGTTTCCGGTAACAATCTCACCGGAGTTATCCCCGTCACATCGACTCTATCTCGATTCGATGCGTCTTCGTTTAGGTCTAACCCTGGACTCTGTGGTAAAATCATTAACCGAACTTGTGCTTCACTCTCACCGTTCTTCGGATCGACTAACAAAACGTTGTCGTCGGAAGCTCCATTAGGGCAAAGCGCACAGGCACAGAACGGTGGTGGTGCTGTGGTTATTTCTCCGGTGGTTTCGAAGAAGAAAGGTAAAGAGAGTGGATTAGTTTTGGGTTTCACTGCTGGTGTTGCTTCGCTTATTGTCCTTGGTCTTTGTCTCGTTGTCTTCTCTTTGGTGATGAAGAAACGAAACGATGAAGGAATCTACGAAACGAATCCGAAAGGAGAAGCATCATCTTCGCATCAACAATCACAAAATCAAAGGACTGTTCCGATTACGAATGTTGAATCTCAGAAGCTCGATAAAGATGTTCAATTCCAAGCTACAGAGCAGCTACAAAGCCGAATCCCAAGTAGTGGAAATCTGATTTTCTGTGGAGAATCAAGGAGTCAAGGGATGTATACATTGGAGCAGCTAATGCGAGCTTCAGCAGAGCTACTAGGAAGAGGATCAGTTGGGATAACGTATAAGGCAGTGCTTGATAATCAGCTTATTGTGACTGTGAAGAGACTAGACGCAGCCAAAACGGCGGTGACTAGTGAAGAAGCTTTTGAGTATCATATGGAGATTGTAGGTGGACTCAGACACCAGAATCTTGTTCCAATTAGAGCTTATTTTCAATCAAACGGAGAAAGACTTATCATCTACGATTATCATCCCAACGGTAGCTTGTTCAATCTCATTCACGGTAATTCTCATCTTCTTCAGTCTCAAAATTGGATTTTTCTTTAAGGGTTTTAGTTTGAAACTCATCGAGTCACCACCGAGTTAGTTGTTTTTTAATTTCATTCATTACCATTTTATTAATTGTGTTGGTCTCAATCATGACGTGACTAACAGTTGCATATTATGAGTTAGAGACTAGAGAGAGGAGACCCTAATGACCCACTCTTTGTTTATTACAAGTGTCAAGTGTTAAACCCTAAATTATGAAAGTAGGAGACTTTGTGTGTGTTGCAGGTTTTGTGCACAATTTTTATCACTTATTGGCTTTGGAATTAACTTGTTGACATTGAAGATGACCACACAGCGACAATCGCGGGTTTTATCTTATTATTATACGTATAAAAAAGTTTTGTTCTTTTGCTCTTTCTATAGAATTTCTGTTCAATTACTTACACTAGTGAAGAAGACAGACTTTTGTGGAACTCTGTGCTGTTTTATCACGTGAAACTATCGTCTTTTGCCATGGCTTTGTCTCTAGACCTTGCATTAGTGCTTAAATGCCGGGGAAAGCAAAAAAAACACTTTGAAAACCGTACCCTAATTACTAGAATTGTTAACATTTTCAAGAATAGGAGAATTACATCTAAGAATGTTTGTTTCTGTGGTGCTTAATTTGGAGAAAATGAGACCTTATTAATTAATCTCATAATTTCAGGTTCAAGATCATCAAGAGCAAAACCATTACATTGGACATCATGTTTAAAGATAGCAGAAGATGTAGCTCAAGGCTTATATTACCTTCACCAAACATCATCAGCATTAGTCCATGGAAACTTAAAATCCACAAACATCCTCCTCGGACAAGACTTCGAAGCTTGTTTAACAGATTACTGCCTCAGTGTTTTAACAGACTCTTCCTCTCTTTCACCTGATGATCCTGACTCATCCTCTTACAAAGCCCCAGAGATTAGAAAATCATCTCGTAGACCAACTCCCAAATGTGATGTTTATTCATTTGGTGTCTTGATCTTTGAGCTTTTGACAGGTAAAAACGCATCTAGGCATCCTTTCATGGCACCTCATGATATGCTTGATTGGGTTAGAGCAATGAGAGAAGAAGAAGAAGGAACAGAGGATAATAGGCTTGGGATGATGACTGAAACAGCTTGTCTCTGTCGTGTGACATCACCAGAACAAAGACCAACAATGAGACAAGTGATTAAGATGATTCAAGAGATTAAAGAGAGTGTTATGACTGAAGAGAATGATCCATTCCGGTGAAACAATTCCTCCGACCAATTTTCCCAAGGTAGAGGGTTAATTTTGAGTAAGGAGAATATTATAGGGCGTAAATGTAATTTTTATTAGGATGTGGGGTCACAATTGTAATACCGTTGAAATTTAGAGGACCAAAGTCAAACTAACTAGTTTGCTTTTTTATTTTTTACCAGAAATAATTGTGGCCTTGGCCCATCTCTGTCAGAATATTTATCATCGAAATGAAAAATACCAAAAATATAAATTAGTAATAAAAATAAATTGTATTTTGGTTTACATATGGGCCTCAAAATTATGGGCTAAATTGTATCAAGTCCATAATTTTGAGGCCCATATGCAAGTTATATTATGAGGCCTACTTTGGGCCCATATATACATGTGGCCCGTTTTTTAAGTATACCTTAACTTTTAATGAATTTTAAATTTAGGATTCTGATTTATTATCGTATTATATTATTTAGTGGATTCATAAATTGATACAATACACAGTGTTGACTTGATTTCTTATTTATCCCACTAGAAATTTAGAATTTTCAGATAATAAGCCGCCTCGTTGAATATTAAATTCGAATACTATTTAATTATTGGCTGAATATGTTTTTACGGAGACATATTTTTTTAAAAAATATGTATAATTTTCTAAAGCATTTTCTTAAATGCAAATGGCATCTAGCCTAGTTGCAGGCGGTAAGTCCACTTAAGGTAGCGCATTTGCATAACCCGGGATCGAGTCTCAATGCCTACATTATGTAAGAATTTGGTTATTGGGCCGACCAGTTGTGGCCCAATATAATTTGCCGAGGAGGTGATCCAGCCGCACCTTCCAGTACGGCTACCTTGTTACGACTTCACTCCAGCTTTTGGCACCCCCTCTTTGCGGTTAAAGTAACAACTTCGGGCATGGCCAGCTCCCATAGTGTGACGGCAGTATGTACAAGGTCCGGAAACGAATTCACCGTCGTATGGCTAGACAAACTTGGGATTTGCAATCCCAGGTAAAATCGGTTCAGGATCATAGGATCCTTTTCTATCAGATAGGAAGGACTGTTGCACAAAATGTACTAAATCAAGAAAATAAAGGAATTTCTTTTTTATTTATTTGATTTATATATATTGTATATACAATAAAAAAAATTAGTATATTGAGAGAATATATCTTCTTACTCTTTGTATATTTTTTGATATATTTTTTGTTTATTTGGCATCGTGTTCACGTGCCAACTGGTCACAGCTAAAAGTTTCATTATTAAATCTCCTATTTCCGTGGTGTTTTAATTATTTATCTTCTAAATATATATATTTTAATTTAAGAGAAAGTCGTGGGAACAATCTAAATATCACTCAATTCTTACCCTACCATTTTTCTATAATAATTTAGATATTTTTAAAAATACATTTTTGCGTGTAGTGATCCCAAATGATTTTAGAGTTATAATGAAAGGAATATAGATAGCTAAATAAAATCAATATAATTTATAATATATATATATATTTAATTGTAAATAGAAATAAGGTCCACCAAACAAATTTTGATAGAGAATAATAAATGACTTATGGATATATATTAGAATTGCGAAGAAACAAGTCAATAGAGAAGCAACATAATAATATATGGTACAACTTATTAATATAATATTTGTAGCTAATCCATTTAATAAGAATAATTAGGATCATTATCCAAATCAATTTGTTAATGAATAAAATACAACTCACACTCCTGAAAATAACATAAACTAATGATTGAAAGATCGGTTCTTTCGCGGATTGACGTATAGCTATTCATTATTAATATCACACCTGATGTATATAATAATATTCGAAGTTTTTATTTATACAAATTAATTATATTACTAGATAACAATACAATTACAAGAAAATCTATTTTTGAACAAGTGATTAATTTTTTTAACAAGTTACTGTTTTTTTAATCAGAATTTAATTTTAAAAATCAGATATTTTTATATAATATTGTTTAATATTTAAGTTATAAATCGAATTTCATTGTTTAAGAAACAAGAAAATAATTATATCACATAATATAGTTAGTTGTTTGTATGAGTCTTATTAATATCATCGTACAAGTTTAATTTTATGATTTTGTTCATCTATTTTTTTTCTTTGTTAAAAGTTATTGTTTTTTTTTTATAACGACAGATTATATTTAGGTCACAACTGGCCGACCTAATAGCCAAATTCATACACAATATAGGTATAAAAATTTGGGTTATACAAATGTGCTACCTTAAGTACATTTATTGCCTACCCATTAGACTAGATATCATTTGCAAATTATTGATTTGTTATTGCACTTAATTTATTTTATAGGATTTTATATAATTTAAAACATTGTGTATAAAGAAAGATGACGATGGAGAATAAGTGGATTCAAAATAGATAACAAAATATAAAATACCGAAATTATCCCTTGGAATCGGAAAGGGACAAGAGTAAAAGAAGAAACAAGACAAAAGTGTTGGAACTGGAAACGGAGAATCAAAGGGACAAAAAGGACAATACATAAAACGTGTCGTAATAAGAGTAAACACAAAGTCAATTTCTAACTGTCTCTAGCAATAGCCACCGACCACCGACCTACCTTCTTTCCTCCACTATCCTTATACCCTTATATTTATACCATTTTATTCTCTATTATCAATTTCCTTACACATATATAACCATTTCATCAAAATAAAAATATAATATTTAATTATTTAATCGAGATATATTATATATATACATATCATTTAAAAAATAATAATAAATATTTTTTAATATTTAAATTAGCAAAACACCACGTCGAGGACAGATGGCCCAGTGGTGTAGTCGCTTTACAAATCCTCAAGGCACCAGGGATCGAACCTCTTACCCTCAGTAGTAGGAGGGGATTTAAAAGCCAGTTAGGCTAGTTGACAAAAAAAAATTAGCAAAACACCATCGATAATCAAAGATTTATTTCGTAAAACTTCTTATAATTTTTTTTGTCAACGGTAAATTATATTAGATCATAACTAACCGACCCAATAGCTAAATTTCTACATAATATAGGCGGAGATATTCGATCCCTGGTTGTGTAAATGAGCTGTCTTATGTGAATTTACCATCTGCCAGTAAAATAAAAATAATTAACAATCAAATATTTAATATAAAAGTCATTAATTAATCAACCCACCTAAGAAATTAGAAAAAAATTATACAAAAATAAGTTTGGACTACTAGATACTTAATGGAAGTAATAATATACTTAAGGATCTTTAGTGTAGTGCATGTAAGGTTTATGTACGGTTTTTTATTAAGATTTTTTTTTTGTATATTGTGCATAGATATTTATTGTAAACTTTTATGATACAAATATAATCGTTCATAAAACTGCTTATTACAGATTATTGTAACAAAAAAGCAGATTCGTTTGATAGTTTTCTAGATTTCATATACGAATAAGTTAAACAAAATAAAAATATTCTATTGATGATATAACACGTGGACCCTATAACATAAGTTATATTTTTGATTTTCTCACTTTCTTTCTTTAATTTTTTATTCTATTGTTATAATTTTTGTCAATCAAATCAAATCATCAACAATTTTTTAAAAAATTACACAAATTATGATCCAATTAATTTATCTTTGATATAGTTTAAGGTAGTGAGTTCAATTCTTGTTCTTATTCCCTCTAACTATAATATTTACAGTGTAGATCAAATGTTTCAATCTAATAATCAGATTGTCAATAAACCTTTTTTACACAAATTATAGAAACACACAAAGGTTAAATATAAAATATAAATAGAGAGTAGAAAATAGGGAAAATGAAGAGAAAGAGAAGAATAAATATAAAATAAGAAAATAATAATAAAAAAGCGCATGTCATCTCCACCACCTCTTCTTCAGCCTATCCTCTTAAAAAGCATCTGTTCCATTTAAAATAAATACAAAAATCATCACAGAACATACAGCTTTCATCATATTTATTTCTTAATTTGATAATTTTGAACTACAACATTACAAAATTATTCGAAAAATAAAGGATACAATTGACTTGGTCTTAATACAATTTAAAAATAATAATTTATTCAAATTCCAATATATTTAAATTAAATTTTTTTTGACAACGGCAAATAATATTAAACTACAACTGACCGATCTACTAGACAAATTCTTACCTAATATAGAAGGGAAAACTGTTATGCAAATAAATTACTTTAATTAGATTTACCGTGCAAACGGCTATTAGCCTAGTGACCGCCGACGATAGGTCCACTTAAAATAGCTCATTTGTACAATCAGAGATCGAGTTCCCCTGCCTATATTATATATAAATTTGGCTATTAGATTAATCAATGGTGCCCAATTAATTTGCCGTTGATAAAAAAAATTAGATTTACCGTCAACTAGAAGACTAATAACTTTTGCATTAAAAATCTAGTTATATGAAAACAAATCGAAAGTTTATCTTCTAAATCCAACTAACCTAAATTCTCTTTCTCTCTACTTTTTTTTCTCTTGTCGGTGAATTTGGATTTTTTCTCTCATCCATCATCATAGTTCAACCTGCAATTTCTCTCTCTCCTCCGACATATTTATTCTCTGTCTCTCTCTCTTTCTCTCTTAAAACATTTCAAAGATACTTACTCTATAGATCGAAAACTCTCTCAAAACCCACTTCGAAAGTCTTTCTCTTTGGAGGGTTTAGAAAAATCCTCCATGGATTCCGGCGCAGTAGCTGACGTGGCAATCGCCGGAACAAGGAAAAGAGAAAGACCTTACAAAGGAATAAGAATGAGAAAGTGGGGAAAATGGGTGGCTGAGATTCGAGAACCAAATAAACGGTCAAGATTATGGCTTGGCTCTTACTCTACTCCTGAAGCGGCGGCTCGAGCTTACGACACGGCGGTTTTCTATCTTAGAGGACCAACGGCGAGATTGAATTTCCCTGAGCTTCTTCCCGGAGATAAATTCTCCGATGAAGATATGACAGCTGCGAGTATCAGAAAAAAAGCTACTGAAGTCGGTGCTCAAGTTGATGCTTTAGGCACGGCGGTGCTAAATAATCGCCACCGTGTTTTTGGTCAAATTCGAGATGATGATGAAAATAAAGATAACAACTTTCATCGGAATTATCAAAACAGTGAGCGAGAAGATGATGATGATGATGATAAGAGTTTGAAGAACCGGGTTGATTTGAATAAAATACCCGACCCGGAAAGTTCCGATGAAGAATGAGAAATTGAATAAAAATTTAATATTTTCCGGAGCTATGGCTGTTGCTAACGTACGCTAAGCCTTGCTTCTACGAATCATTTAGCGCCGTTTATGATTTTTTTTTTTTTGCGTTTTTTGAAATTTTAGGTTTTTTTTTTTTTTCCCCTTTATTGCGGGTTTTGCGGTTTATGGAATTTTAGGCTATTGCTTAAAGAATGCAAAATGTATATTATTCTACTCATTATTATTCATTAATGAATTTCGTCTTATTTCTTTTTAATAATTTGTCTTTTATTTTGGTTAATTCAAAGAGGAAAACTCAATAATACTCTTAATAATGCATTTATTTTGTAAATAAATTAAATTTTGTAAAATTCCATACTGTAATTGATTTAAGAAGGTTTAAAATTTTAGATACAATTGGAAAAACCTCATATGTGAAGTTTAAAGTAATATGTAGATAGCATATATCAATCCACTATTGTTAAAAAAAAAACTAAACATTACACTAAATAATTTTTTTTAACAATTGAATTGACCAAGTTTATCAATAATTGAATTCTTTAAATTTTTAATAATATTATGTAGAATAAAAAATAATTTTTTTGCAATCAGAATTGATATAAAAACACAAATGGCTTTTAGTCTAGTGGCATGCGGTAAATCCACATCAGGCAACTCATTTGCACAACCAGAGATCGAGTCCACCACTTACATTATGTAGGAATTTGGCTATTGGGCCGATCAGTTGTGACCCAATATAATTTACGGTTGATAAAAAAAATTAATATAAAAATAACACAAATAACACTTAAATAGTTTATCCTTATAATTTTTTTGTACAATAATAGACTAAAAATATCGGATCTATAACTTGAACTCCTTTCTTCAAAACTCTTAATTATTTTATGCGGGATAAAATAGCTTTTTAGAGTTAAATTCAGATAAATATATTTGATATTTATAACCACTTAACTAAATATACATGGTAATCGAAAATAGAATATTACATATGCAGATTTTTGAATGAATTTCTACTTGTCATAAAAGTGATCACCTTGTAAAAAAATGTTATAAATTTCAGATAGAGACTGTGATACAACTTAAAATTACAAAACCATATTAAGTGACATAGAATATAAATCAATATACTTTTTAGCACTTAAGCTGAGTTAAAACTTCATAAAATTAATCAAACATCATTATTATGGTGTTTTTGAAATTGCACTCTACTGAATATTGAGTTTTAATGGTTTGTTAAAAAAATTAAAATAATAGGAATGAAAATATCAAGTTGAATAGCAAATGATTCTTAGTGTAGTGGTTGGCGGTAGGTCTATTTAAGATTCATTTGCACAACCAAGGATCGAGTACCTTTGCTTATATTATGTAGAAATTTGGTTATTGTGCCGACTAGTTGTGGTTCAATTAATCTGTCGTTGACAAAAAAAGAAAAAAAAAGAAAAAAGTTAAATAATAACGATTATCATATGAATTTGGAACGTATATATGGATAAGATTTTGGTTCGTCGAGGGACTTGGTGTGTTTTGGTTTCGTGTTTTGTGGGTACCATTTAGATTTTATATGATCCATCTTTTCATTTTCTATTATTACAATTTATACTTGTTAAATTTTTAACCAAACTTTTGTTGCGTAAAATATATAAATATAAATTTTGGAATTTTAAAGTTTTCTTCACCGTGCGTTTTATAATATCTATTAATTACATGTGACAGTGGGCCAAACTCAAGTAAGTTGTATCTATATGTATTACCAAATTATACAATTACTTTTTCGTGGGGAAAAACAAATCTGGCATGGACACAGTTTGGTTAGTGTTTATGTCTATTATTTGTTATAATTTATTATAATATAAGAAAAAAATAATAGATACCAAATTAAGAAAGAGTACATATGGATAAATCCAAGATAAACATAGCAAAAGTAGAGCTTTGATTTGATATTTGATCGGCCTTTACTTTTTCTTCTATTAATTATAAAATTTAATTATTTTTGTTATGGGTCTCACGTAATAAGTGATAGTATTTTGGCTCTATTATTTTCTAAAACTTTTTAAAATAATAATCAAATAATACTATAGTTGAACTATATCCACGAACTACCTGTCTGATACTTTGTTTATCGTTGTCGTTAGTTCAAAAATTGTAAAGACACATTTGAAACCACAATCATTTGATTCATATTAGATGGTTTAGTGAAACAGATTTCGGTTTAAGAGTTCTAATTGATTTAAACCGACAGGCACTGTTATAAACCGGTCTTCTTCTTTATTAAACAGTAATTTATCTTATGTAACCATCTAATAATTCATGTGGATGTAAATCTGTTATGTGATGAATCAAATTGATGAGCCGAAGGGTCGGTTCTAGGCCTGAGCATAAAAATCGATACTCGAAATCGAATCGAAATCGATCCAAGTAAAAGAGGAACGAAATCTAAACAGAACCCGGAAAATATCTTAATGGGTCCTATGTTTATATACCCGAAAAACCGAATCTGAACCCGAACAGGAACCAAATTAAAAATCAAACGGATACCCAAAATATTTTTGTTAAATTTAAGGCTTTATAGACTTATTTATATTAAATATAAGTTCTTATATAGATTTATATATAAATACTAGAAGCCGAACATGATCTATATCCGAACTGAACTCGATCTGAAAAATAGAAATATCCGAATAGATTCTAAATCAATAGACTCGAAAGTCTGAAACTTAAAAAGACTCAAATCCGTTCCGAACTTGAACGGGTACCCAAAACCTAGGCCTAGTTGGTACACAAAAGCAAGTGCTTATCTAAATTAGACTAAGATCACTTGTTAAGCCCAATTCGGCCCACGAAAAATGTATTTGGATAATTGTATTCAACTGTCTAGATTCACCCACAGTACGAGGATCATTTTATCGACACCGTCCGATGTTACCAAACTGTCATCATATTTTACAAAATTTAACATTTCATCAATAATAATAATTAAATAGATTTTCTAATTTGAGATGATTGTGCCGACACACTTTTGGTCTTATCTGTCTCGTAAACACTGTTTTTTTCATGTTTGTATGAATTACGAATTTAATTATGTGTCACTAGTGAACAGTTTCATACGAACACGTTTTTCATGTATAGATTTGAAAATATCTTTTATTTCCAGATTACTTTAATTCAGTTTTTAAACTATTGTTTAGCCAAAAACTGGTTATGAATTATATCATCGTGCTAGGGTTAAATATGATCTCGACAAGCATAGACTTAATTAAAAACGTTTTACTAATATTCATCACCTGTTTAAATTGTTTTTTATTAGTCTTATGATATAGTTTGAATCTTGTATTTTTGGCATTTAAAAAGCAAAAAAAAAATTGCCAACAAAATTGTTTAGTTAGTTTGTTGTTCATGAATTAGGTAAATATAACGTGGTGACTTCGAATTTTTACTTTGTTCTAACTGAAAAATTTAAATTATAAATTATGTTTTTGTTGATCTAATAATTATTTATTAAAAATGCTAAGATTAGTTACTGACAGTACAAAAGCTAGAATCCTGATTTAATCAACCCAAAATTAAATATGCATTAAGCAACCAATAAACAACCATAAATTGGTTTAATGATCCTGAGATTCATGTTATACTTTAGAGAAAACATATTAAAATGCATATATATATTTCTAATTTTCTTTTATACATATTCATTGTTGAATACAATAACACAAAAATATCTTCATGTGGCATCTTCAAAGTGGTCAGATTCCATGAAAGGAGACAAAACTAACCGATATGATTTGTTGGAGAAACAAATGGTGGGGCTAAAATTGCCAATATGGTATCAATCATATAGTAAAATTAGT
>JAKUCM010005901.1:0-30844 GCA_023374145.1 Lepidium sativum
CAACACGAGGACTTCCCGGGAGGTCACCCATCCTAGTACTACTCTCGCCCAAGCACGCTTGACTGCAGAGTTCTGATGGGATCCGGTGCATTAGTGCTGGTATGATCGCACCTGTTAGTTAATGAGGTGCCATCGGATATATCCTTTCGACGGTCTTCAAGAGTCGCTTTATAATGTGGGCCCACTCCGTGGTTCGGCCGACGGTGGTGGGTCGAAGAACGCGTATCCGAATACATCGAAACGACGACTAAAAATAGTTTTTTGTTATCGAGTTTCGGTGCAGATCACAAAAATAGCCGAAAGAGGCACCAGAACTCAAAATCTGAGGTCGAGAATTTGCCAATGGTACTCCGTTACATTGCCACGTCGTGGTTCTCTCACGGGGCTTTCCGAATTGGTGTTGACGGACACGTAGTTCTCTGCGGTCTGAGAGTTACGACTCTTGCAAAAAAATAAAAAAGAAGAAAATAAAAAAAGGGGTGCAACACGAGGACTTCCCGGGAGGTCACCCATCCTAGTACTACTCTCGCCCAAGCACGCTTGACTGCAGAGTTCTGATGGGATCCGGTGCATTAGTGCTGGTATGATCGCACCTGTTAGTTAATGAGGTGCCATCGGATATATCCTTTCGACGGTCTTCAAGAGTCGCTTTATAATGTGGGCCCACTCCGTGGTTCGGCCGACGGTGGTGGGTCGAAGAACGCGTATCCGAATACACCGAAACGACGACTAAAAATAGTTTTTTGTTATCGAGTTTCGGTGCAGACATGTTTATTGGCAAACCCGCCACGAACTAGTTCAATTGAGTATGAAGTTGAGCTTGATCCATAGAGTTATACATATTCATCTTAGATTACTATACATGTGATCTTTTACCTATGTGCAAGGCAATGTAATGTCACTTTCACATGTGAAATGCTGCATAGCTAACTCATAGTTTTTCATCATTAATTTAAGTCTTGTTATAGAATTAAAAGCAATGGAGAAAAACAATACATTGGACGCGGCTGACTTGACTAAAAGGACGAAGGTTGTTACATCTAAGAGGGTATTCACAATTAGGCACAAGAGCAATAGAGAGATTCAGAAGTTTTAGAACTTTCCTTGGGTTTGCTACCAGTGGTATTGGTTTACATAAATGGAACTTCTCTCTTTCTCATGCTGAGCTGATATAGGTAAACTTCATGTGTTGTCGTTGGTTGTAACAATCACATTCTACCCTTAATCTCGAACCTATGTCTATTGGTGAACATGCCATGAACTAGTTCAGTTGAGTTATGAAGTAAACTTGATCCTTCAAGATATTCGCGTTCATATCAAAATTCTACACATGTGATTTCTTTTAGCTATGTTCAAGGCAATGTAGTGTCACTTTCACATGTGAAAGTGTGCACATCTAACTTAAGGCTTTGAATGTTCTATTTAAGTCTTGTAATACAATTATAACCTATGGAGAAGATCCATATATATGATGATGCCTACTTTCCTAAAAGAAAGACGATGATTACATGCAAGAGGTTATTCACAATTAAGTACAGAGCAATGGAGATACTAAGAGGTTTTAGAACTTCCCTTGGGCTTACTCATAGTGTTATTCGTTTGTTTAGTTTAAGCTTCTCTTTTTCATGTTGAGCTAATCGAGGTAACTTCATGCAGTGTCATAGGTTGCAATAATCGAGGTAACTTCATGCAGTATCATTAACTACTTTGGTCGAGTTATGAACTCGAGCTAGATCCTTAAAGTTACCCATATTCATATCAGACTTCTACTCATGTGATCTCTTTTTGCTATGCTATAAGACATGTAATGTCACTTTTACATGTGAAAATGTGCATAACTAACTTATAGTTTTACATATTATATTTAATTCTTCTAATAGAGTTAAAAGAAATATAGTGTAACCATACAATTGATGCGGTTGACTTTCCTAAAGGGAAGCAGACTATTACATCACATATGGTATTCACAATTAAGTACAAGAGCAATGTAGAGATTGAGAAGTTTCAGAACTTCCCTTGGGTTTACTTGTAGTGGTATTCATTTATTTAGTTGGAGATTCTCTATTTCTTATGTTTGGCTAATCTATGGTGTAGGGAATGTAGACATAGCTAATTATGATAGGATTCTAGGCCAATGAAAATAAAATTTAAGACTTTGATTAGAATCGTGTGGATATCACGTCAACAAATTGTTGTCATACAAACATAACGATATGAATATAATAGTGTGTGATCACTATAAGAAAAGGGTCAACCCAAAAATAAGTGTTATATTTTCCATCTACATCTCAAGCCAAACAAGTGGAACGATAAAAAAATTCAATCTCTCTTAGTCTGTGGAGCAAGAAAGCGAGCCAGCTGAAACCTCCAAGCAATGTGACATGGTGGTCATGATTTTTGCATCAACCGATGATGATATGAGGAAGTAAAATGTTGAAAAGCTTATAAATTCAATTTCTTCCTTGAAGGATTATGAAATCACTTACAGTTGTCACAAACTGGCTAACTCTCTTGTTATTGACTTAGTTTCTTCTGACAACATGCTTAGTAACCCTAAGTTGATAGAGAATGTAGAATCGGCTGTATGGAAATTAGACATAGGTAATGGTGATAGGATTCTAGTCCAATGAATATGGAATTAAAGACTCTTTGGTAAGAATCGTGTGAAGCTCACTTAAGCGAATATTTTGTCATACAAGCATGACGATATGAACAACATGGTGTGCGATCACAACAAGAATTATGGACGACCCACTTAATAATTGTTGGATTCTCCATCCACATCTCAAGCCACACAAATGAAAGGATCAGAATGCCAATCTCTATGAGTATATGTAGCATGAAAGCAAGGCAGCTGAAATTATCAAGGAATGTGACATGTAGCCATGAGTGTTTCATCGACCAAAGATTTAGTGATGAAGCCTAATGTGGAATAGCTCAAAAATTCCATTGTTTCCTTGAGAGATTGTGGTATCACTTACAACTCTCGCACCCCAGATAACTCTCTTGTTATTGACTAAGGTGTTTCTCACCAAATGATAATTAACTCCAAGTTAATAAAAAATGTAGAACCACCTTGCTATAGGGAATGTGGACATAGCTAATTGTGATAGGATTTCAGTCCAATAAAATATAAATTAATATTGTTTGATCATATAATCATGTAGGTATCACCTCACTGAGTTGTTTGTCATACAAGCATGTTGATATGAATCTCATAGTGTGTGACCGCTGCAAGAAAAAGAGCCAAAAAAAGGATAAGTGTTGGATTCTCCATCCAAATCTCAAGCCAAACAAGTTGAAGGATAAACAAAAAATTGATCTCAATCTATGGAGCATGAAAGCGAGCCAGTTGAGACCTCCAAGCAATATAACATGGTGGTCATGAGTCTTGCATCAACCATTGATGCAGTGAGGTAGTCAGTTGTTGACTCAGTTTCTGAAGGATTATGGTATCACACACAACTCTAACAAAATGGCAAACTCTCTTATTATTGACTTAATTTCTTCTGACCACATGCTTAATAAACCTAAGTTGATAGAGAATGTATAACTTATTGTATGGAAAGTACACATAGCTAATGGTGACAGGATTCCAGTCTAATGAATATGGAATTTAAGACTCTTTGATAAGAATAATTTGGAGCTCACCTAAGCAAATTGTTTGTCATACAAGCATGCAATAGGAAGAACAGGGTGTTATCACTGCAAGAAAAAGGGCCAACCAAAGGATATGTGATAGATTCTCTATCAACATCTCAAGCCACACAACGGAAAGGATCAAAAAGACAATCTCTCACACTATGTCGATCATGAAAGCAAGGAAGCTGAAATCTTCAAGGATTGTGACATGGTAGCAATGAGTGTTGAATCGACTAAATGATGTAGTGAGGAAGTGTGATGTTGAATAGCTCATAAAAACCATTGGTTCCTTGAAGGATTGTGGTATAACTTACAACTCTCACAAACTGACTAACTCTCTTGTTATTGACTCAGGTGCTTCTCACTAAATGATTGGTAACTCTAAGTTGATAGAAAATGTGAAATCGCCTAGCTGTAGGGAATGCGGACATAGCTAACAATGATAGGATTTCATGCTAAGGAAAGAAATTAATATTGTTTGAAAATTATTGTATGGGTATCACCTCAGTGAATTGTTTGTCATACAAGCATGTCGATATAAATCTCATGGTGTGTGATCACTGCAAGAAAAAGGGTCAATCTGATATATATGGATTTTAATTAGTTTTGTGTGTGTCATGTAGTCTAGTTTGCATACATTTTGTAATATTTACATCTAGAGTCCCAACAATTTCATTAGCATATTTTTTCATTTGCACTACACACATATTGCACTATGGAGTTTTTAGGTACTTAGAGAGCACAAATTGGAGTAAAGGATCAAGAAAACAAGACCAACTCGACTTGTCTGCTGGAGCACCAGGTCGAGTCCCTAGTGGAACACTAGGTTGAGTCCCTAGTGGAACACCAAGTCGAGTATGGACTGGAACACAAGGTCTAGACTCTAGTGGAATAGTAGGTTTAGTCTCCAGTGGAATCTCTGGTCCAGTCCACTCCAGCTCAAGGTTGAGTTGCTGCTTGAGTGGACTTCATTGCGCACCAACCTTGCGGGCCACTTTAGCGGATGGGTCGAATATGATCCGCATTTGACCATTCGATGGAATGCTATAAATGGGCCGAGTTATATTTTAGGTTTTGTCTTAATCAACTTTAAAGACTTTTGGTTGTTACTTGACGCCATACACTAGTTTTTACTTCTTTTTTGCAACAACCCATTTTCTCTTTGTAATAGCCAGAACAAAGCTTTATGTTTATGATTATCTAATGAAATTTTAGGTTTCTTTGAATATTGTTCATCACTCAATTTTAGTTCAATGCATGATGTCGCATACTGTGAAATTAATTTATGTTATTTTTGTTTACTTCATGATCTATGAGTATATAACCTAGGGTTCTTGACGACGAGATAGACTAGTGTGGATCTTAGATTTTATAAGTTGCTTAAGAGTATAATAGCTTAAATATCTTTTGTTTTGGTGTTTATAATGTTTGTTTCACCTTGATCAATTGAAATATGTTCTTAGACATTCTAGCGCAAGGATATGTGTTTGATGGAATGTCTGATCGAACCAATTTCAGAGATTCACACTTCTAGCTCAAAGGATCGATTTTCTAAGGTGTGAATCGGCTCAAATAAGTTTATCCTCATGGCAGTTAGGTTATTAAATGCATGTGATGATAGGGTTTGTTGATAGCTTCAATGAGTTTGATTGCCACGAGGGTGGATTCAATTTTCTGTGAAGTTACTACTTAGTAGATTTAAGTCATCCGCTAGTACATGATTCCCATTCTTCAGGAATTTGTTTGTGTCTTATCGCATTCACCATTTGCTTGTTATTATGTTTGCTTGCTTGATTGCTAATTCTCATTCCGTTTGGTTTTAATTCTTGTCTCGATTTATTTTATTTGCATTTTTTTATTATGTCACTTAGGTTGTTTGATAATCATCTCATATATTTGGCGTAAATTAGAGTAGTTTATCACACTATGACTGCTAGTTATTACACCTACTTCAATTAAAAACTAAAGTATTGCATCGACACAATAGTACAATAGGATTTTTCAATAAACTAAAATCCAGTTATCGCAACCGAAGGATAAGTGTTTGATTTTCCATCCACATCTCAAGCCAAACAAGTGGAAGGATGAAAATTCAATGTCTCATAATATGTGGAGTGTGAAAGTGAACCAGTTGAAATTTCCAAACAATATGACATGGTGAACTGAGTGTTGCATCAACCAATCACTTAGTGAAGATGTTAGATTTTTAAGACCCCATAAAGTTTATTCCTTCTCTTAAGGATTTTGGTATCACTAACTTATACTCAGCTCACTGATCTATACCATAAAGTATCTCAGAGTTGGGCTCCCTTCAATTACTGACGCGGAATCCCGAAGGAATCGACACTCCAAGTTGTAAAAATAATCTTTGGTCTTCAAAGAACATAAGTAACCCCCACCTTAGGTATATCAAACCTAAAATTGTTGTTGTTTAAACTTGCCTTCAATCAAGCAAGGTGGTGGAACCACAGAATGCAGACTCAAGTAGCCCCCACCTTTGGTATATTAAACCAAAGATTGTTGCTGTTTCTACTCGCCCCTTCACGCCATGGATGGGAATGGCCACACAAGTGTGGTGGAAAACACTTGATAAACCGGTTTGATATCTTGGATATGACACACCAAGAAAATCGAAAAGCTCACAAACAAAAGAAAATCACTCTCAAAATTATTGATTGAAAAGTTGGATCCCTTAAAATGAGAACTACATTAGTTTATAAAGAAAAGAAAAGACTCTCTAGATTTCTCTAGACTTATTGAATGTCTTTGAAAATGAGCGTAAAGACTACTAAGTAAATGATACAATTTATTAGGACTTGAATGAGAATAACTCTTGAAGTTTTGGCCTCCAAGATATCTTTTAGTCTCTCCAAATACGTCACTATTCATGGGCTAGACTTTAAGACTTGATTTATGACTTCTTTTGGATTTGTAGAAGCTCAAAGTGGGTTGGACTTGACAAGTATGAAGTCCAATGAATTTTTCATGTTGTCCTTTGTCAAAAGGTCTTGAATTGTTTAGCTCGTGATCTTGTAATGGGTCCAGCTGGAATCTCCAAATCTCTCTCGCGATCTCCCTTGCTGCTTTCCATGATCATATTATCCCCTTCCTCTTGAAAAAGATTGGAACTCAAATCAGGTTCAGATTCATCTGCACCAAAATGAATCAAGTCAGAAATGTTGGAACTAAAACTGGTTTTGTACACACTTGGCAAGTCTATCTTGTAGGCATTTTCATTTATCTTTTTCAACTCGAAATGGTTCAATTGCCTTGGCATCAACTTAGACTTCATTTGATCTAAAAATCGTTTCTTCCTCATGTGAACCCTAACTAAGTCTCCCGGTATAAAGCTCTTCTCACGCCTTCCATTTGTTGGCTTGCTTTTGATATTGCTTAGTATTTTGCTCAATGTTAAGCCTTGTCTTCTCATGAAGTTTCTTGACCATCTCAGCTTTCTTTTTCCCATCTAACTTCACAAGCTCATTGATATGTTAAGGTGATAAATCCATTGGAGTTAAGGGATTAAAACCATACACAATCTGAAAAGGTGAAAAGTTATTAGCTGAGTGGATTGAATGATTATAAGCCTACTTCTCAAGTTTTGATATTTTTTTTAATTATAGCACGCAACAAGGTGGATAAAGCCATATTGACTACTTCAGTTTTCCCATTAGTTTGTGGATGACAAGTAGTAGAAAACACCATTTCGTCCCTAACTTAGCCCACAAAGTTTTCCAAAAATAACTAAGAAACTTAGCATCTCGGTTTGAAACGATCGTCCTAGGCATGCCATGTAAACGCACAACTTCCTTAGAAAACAAATCAGCAACAAATGTAGCATCATCAGATTTGTGACAAGGAAAGAAATAAGGAAATGTTTCAATGAATTTCATCCAACGAGCATGGCGTTTGTTTAGTTTTTGTTGACCCTTCAAGTATCTCAAAGACACATGATCCGTATGAAACACAAACTCATTTGGCCAAAGATAGTTCTGCCATCTTTGCAAAGCTCTTACCAGAGCATACAACTCCTTGCCATAATTCTGATAGTTTAGAGTTGCTCCTCCAAGTATCTCTTGCATAAGCAAACTCCAATACCTACACCTGATGCATCACATTCAATCTCAAATGTTTTAAGAAAGTTGGGCAAATATAAAAGTGGTGCATTGGTGAGTTTCTCCTTAAGTTGTTGGAATGCATTCTCTTGAGCTTCTCCCCATTTAATTCCTACATCTTTCTTGATCACTTAAGTAAGTGGGGCAGCAATATTGCTAAAATCACAAACAACCCGTCTATAGAATCCAGCAAGGCCATGAAAACTTTGAACTTTTCCTACGGTTTTAGAAAAGACACAAGAACCATGCAGTTCATCTAACATATCATCTAAGCAAGGAAAATGAGCGTTGATACTTTACCGTGATATTATTGATGGATCTACAATCAACACACATGCGCCAAGTTCCAACCTTTTTAGGAACTAGTACGACAGGCACGACGTGGACTCGTGCTCTCACGGATATATCCTTTCTCCATCATCTCGCTCACTTGCCTTTGCAAATCCTTGGTCTCTTCCGGATTGTTTCTATAGGCTGGACGGTTTGGAATGGATACTCTGGGTACAAAGTCTATTTGATGCTCAATCCCTCTGATTGGAGGTGAACCACTATGGTTCTCATCGAGAAATACATCTTCAAAATCTTGCAACAAAGAAGAAACACAATTAGGTAAACCGGGGTCAAGGTTAATAGAACTCTCTTTCTACATAAGTACAAACATAGGCTTATATGAAACCAAAGCTTTCTTTATCTCACTTGACCTCACAAAGAAATTTTGGTGTTTTCTCTCTTTTCTCTCTTTATGTGTTTCACTCTTACGCTCACTCTTTTCAGTGTTTCTCTCTTAATCTCACTCTTTTTTTGGTGTTTTGTGTTTGACTCACTCATAGCTCTCTTCTCACGTTGCTTTAGAAGCAAATAATCTTGGTAAATCTCATTAGGAGTCATAGGAACAAGCGTAACAGGCTTCCTCTTCTAACCAAATGAATGCTTGTTGGTGAAACCATCACCTCGTCCTTATACTTCCCAATCCTAAATGAAACCACAACTTGCTTTGACACTTTGAGTTCTCCAAAATCACTTACCATAAAAGCTTATACGGCTTCTGATGTTTTTGAGTAGTCAACCCAAACTTCTCCACAAGTGTAGTACTTGCCACATTCATACAACTCCCTCCATCAATTATAAGATTACACACCTTATCAAGAATAAGACATCGTGTGTGGAATAGATTCTCACACTGCACGTTCTCCTCTAGCTTACTTTGCACACTTAAAGACCTTTTAGTTACTAAAAGATCCCCTTTGGCTGCTGGTAATTCCAGCTCATCTTGAGATGACATAGAATCAGAAACCATTTCCTTTTTGGTTTCATACTCTCCATTGGCTCTAAGTATTATGGCCCCCTTGTTTGAGCATTCATTTGCATAATGTCCCTTGCCATGACACTTAGAACATTTAACATCAAGATTTCATGTAGAAGAGGATTCAACTTTACCTTTAACCTCTTGTTGGCTAGGATTTGGCTTGGATTCAAACTTTAGCTTTGGAACAGTTTTGTCTTCACGTGAGTAGCTAGGACGTTGAGTAGTAGAACTCATGCCATAAGTTTGGCGTATGCTACCCTTCCTCTTGAGTTGTTCCTCCACCAAGATAGCCTTATGCAATATATCTTCCAATTCCACATATTGTTGCATCTCTACTTGGTCTTGAATCTCACGATTCAAACCACTAATAAATCTGGTCATGGTAGCCTCACGATCTTCATCTAGAACGGTTCTCATCATAAGTATTTTCATCTCTTGAAAAAAATCCTCCACATTTCAGTTGTCTTCCACCAATTTCCTAAGTTTTTGATGTAATTCTTGGTGGTAATGATTAGGAACGAATCATCGCCTCATCAAGGTTTTCATGTCCTCCCAAGTCTCAATGAGTATTTCTCCTTTTTTTTTCTGCTTGTCACCACTTTATCCCACCAATTAATAACATAATCATAAATCTCAGTGGCTGTAACTTGTACCTTTTTGAGCTCATAATAGTTATGACAATCGAAATCCAGTTTAACCTTTTTCTCTCAGTCGAGATAGGCATCTAGATCATTTTTTCCTTGAAAGGATGGAATTTTCAGCTTAATTCCTCCTATATTATCTTCAGCTTGCCCTCTTGCTTCCCTAGCTCATCTAGGTCTCCTTTGACTAGAGTTAGATGAGTATCCCTCTCGACCATAGTAGTCAACTCCTCTTCCTTGTCCTTCAGCCGGTGGTGGATCTCCTTGTATGTTAGGGGGTCGAGGTTGTTGCCTAAGTGCCATCTCATTTTGAACTTGATCCAAACGTTCATGGACTACTTCCATCTCAACTCTCAACAATCGGGTCATCTCTCCCAGCATAGCTTGAAGTTAGAGATTTGGAATTTCTTGTATTTGTTCACTTTCCATATTGTTGTTATTGTCGTTTGACATATTTAGAACTTGTAAAAAAGATTTGTTAATAGAAAAATACCTCACAATCTCTCAAGTGTTTGACTCACAAGTGTTTCACTCAAATTATTGGTTTTTCTCTCAAATGTTCTCACAATCTTACGTCTTTTTCCTCTCTTTTTGATTCTCAAAATGTTCTTATAGAACTAATCAAACACTCTTTTATTTTCTTTCTCCAAGGGTCAATGGCCTAACAAGTATCCCACAACTCAAGTGTTAGAAAGATCTTGATACACAAACAACGAACAAACTTTATCATTTTTTTTTGTTTTGTTTTAAAGTAATAGAAGATGAAGAATTTAGAAGATGAAGAGTTTATATGTATATATATATATATAATATTCATTTGCTTTCTTATATAATTAAGAAGAAAAGATGAAAAATAGAAGTTGGAAAGGTAGAAGATAAAAAGGTATAAGATGAATAGATAGAAGATGAAAAAAGACAAACTAACTTGGAAGTGTGCTCTGATACCAAATGATGCAGAATCCCAAAGGAATCATCACTCCAAGTTGTAAGAATAATCCTTGGTTTTCAAAGAACTTGAGTAACTCCTACCTTAGGTATATCAAACCTAAGATATTTGTTGTTTCAACTCGCCTTCAATCAAGCAAGGTGGTGGAACCACGTAATGTAGACTCAAGTAGCCCCCACATTTTGTATATTAAATCGAAGATTGTTGTTGTTTCGACTCGCCCCTTCACGTCAATGGTTGCGAAGGACCACACAAGTGTGGTGGAACACACTTGATAAAGTGGTTTAATCTCTTGGATATGACACACCAAGAAAATCGAGAAGCTCACAAAGAACAAAAGAAAATCACTCTCAAAATTATTGATTAAAAAGTTGGATCCCTTAAAATGAGAACTACATGAGTTTATAAGGAAAAGAAAAGATTCTCTAGATTTCTCTAGACTTATTGAATGTCTTTGAAACAGTAAAGACTACTAAGTAAATGACACAATTTATTAGGACATGAATGAGAATGACTCTTGAACTTTTGGCCTCCAAAATATCTTTTAGTCCCTCCAAAATTGTCACTATTCATGGTTGGACTTTAATACTTGATTTAGGACTTCTTTTGGATTTGTAGAAGGCTCAAAGTGGGTTGGACTTGACAAGTATAAAGTCCAGTGGATTTTTCATGTTGGTTTTTGTCCAAAAAGCCTTGAATAAATCCACAAATGCTCTCCTTGATTTATTTAGCTTGTGATCTTGTAATTGGTCCAGCTGGAATCTCCAAAACTCTCTCGCTATCTCCCTTGCTTAGCTCCAAATTCTCCTTAACTTCCTTGCTGGTTTCAATGATCATATCAATTACTGTGTAAATATTCATTAATGATTCAAAAAAATTTCCCCGTTCATCATATATCATAAGTAATTATAAGATGTAATCATCTATAACAACAGTTCACTTGAGAACAATAGTTTATCTGGTTCTGTCCCAACAACAATTTGGCAGAACAAGTCTTTCGAGAATAACAAGCTACTAGCGCATGACCTCATGTATTTGTTATTTGTTTTCCTTTACTTAAATTATTTTCTAGTTTTCATATTTCATTCTTAGAGGCTGACACTTCTTTTGGGTGCATGCACAGTGATCTCAGGAACAACAACTTCTCTGATGCTAAAGCAAACCTGATAACACCAAATAATGTTTCCTAACAGTGAGTTTCTTTGTTCCTATTCTGTGGCACGTTAGAGCACATCAATAAGCGAATTACTGCATAGACATTATAGTCTAGTTTTGTTTCAGTTCTTTACGTCATGCAGCCGCCAAAAGCTTTGCAAAACCAGACCTGCAGATGTTTCTCTAGTCCTTACTGTTTTCTTTGCTATCTACTAAAACTCTTCTTTTTTTCTTACCTTTCATATCAAAAAGTCTTCATGGGAACCTAATATGCAACACTCAGTGCCAGAGTAACGATTTGGCCCACCCTAAGCGAATAAAAAAATTATGTCGTTTTATTAAAAATTAAAAATGATAAAAAAAACATATGTTAAAATAAGATAATACAACTTCATAACTGTTTATAGAAAGAAAAAAGTTTTTAAAAAAACACTATTGAAATACAGCTATTTTAGCATTTTTTCCTACAAAGATTTAAGGGTTAGTCCTTTAACCATCTCAGTCAAAATGTCCCACTTATTTGTTGATGAAAAAAATAAGCAATATATCATTTAAACGATTCCGAAAAAAGATACAGCTTTTGTGGAAGAAAATGCTATATCACATAGCAGATGATTAAGATTGTGACAACCACATGGTGTGAAGAATGCCCTTGGATTAATTTCTAACAACCTCTTTTGAACTCCCTTGTTCTTTCCTTTCCTATTGGATCCATTGTCGTATCCTTGTCCTCTCACATCACCAATGTTTAACTCTAATCTAACCAATGCATCTTGGAGTGAAGCAAAAAGCCATTCGCCTGATTTATCTTTAACAATCAAAAATGTCAAAAAAATACCTCGATCTTGGTTGACATTGTAGAAACATCCACACATCGGATAACCAAAGTAATTTGCTTTTTGTGGCTAATATCCAGAGTGCAATCAAGAATTATGGAGAAATACTTTGAATCATGGATCTTCTTTATGATCATAACTTTGATCTCCTAAGCAAGCATTTCAATCATTTCATTCGGAATTGTGTGACTAAGGTAATGGGTGTAGATTTCCTTCTTCTTAATTCGTCTAACATGCTTCCACATCACTACATCAAACTCACCAATCATCTCGATAAGCCCCAAGAAATTCTCATTATTCACTTGATCAAGTTTCTCGTTATCTCCACGAAAGGCCAGATTTCTTTGAGCTAGAGTTTTCACCACTATAAATATTCTCTATAACACTTCTCTCCAATGGCTTTTCTCTCTATTTAATTTTTCTTGAGCATAGTTATCAATGGTATGATTTTTCTGTAATCTCAACTCCAACTCTTTCCAACGTGTCATGGATATAACATGATCATTATACCTCGTGGTTGTCAAGTTACCACCACCTTTTTCATGCCTAAATAACTTGCAGCAGAAACAAAAAGTTTTATCCAAAGCTTTTGAGTATATCAACCATCGCCTGCCTTTTTTTCTCCGTTCACCATGTCTCTTGTGTAGAATGCATGCAAAAAATGCCTACCAAAACTGTCTTTCGGAAAATTGATTATGACTTGATAGTCTTATCATAGGACCCTTTTGAACCAAAAAATCCCTCAATCCCATATCAACGTTTTACCAATTTTCCGGATCAAAAATATATTTCTCTTGCGGTTCCTTTTCCTCTTCACCTTGATTTTTAGTCTCATCTTGATGAGTCTCTTTACATTCATCTGAATTATGAAGCTCACTATTCTTACCAATATCATCTACATGCTCATCTTCATTTTCTTCTCTTTGAGTAGCTAAATTCTCAAGTTCGGTACTTTTAACTTTTTTTTGCATACCTGAACATAGAACCTTCTAGTGGTTTGATGTATGCTTCTTGTTTCTTCTTCTTATTTCTGTTTTCAGCTCCCGATGGTTGGCTCTTTTTTATTCCACATTGTTTACCATTGTTTATTCCTCTAATAGAAAATCTATGATCAATTGATCACTCATCTTCTTCTTTCTAATTAAGTAATAACTAATAAATCACTGCACATACTGACATACCTTTTTACGAAAACTTGAAAAAAATGATCAATTGATAATTGATGAATTTGTTGAAGGAACTAAAAAAAAGGGGTTGAATTTTTTTGTTACTAAAAACTCTGAAGAAGAAGAAGAAGAAGAAGGTGAAAGAATAATTTGTAGCAAGAGGCTAAGAGCAAGAGGAGATCTTTCACGAGAGAGTCGTCGACTATTCATCTTCCTTAGGTTTAATTAAATTGTTTTCTAACATAAGATTCAACAATTATTAAGAAGTCCTCTAACAATCATTTTATCTAAAAAATCCCAACTAATATTATTCTTACTTAAGTAGACAAACAAAGTAAAGTTTATCCATATCAGTAGATATATATATATATATAACAAAAAAAAAATTTATAAAATATATGCCCCCAAAAAATGACTGCCCCAAGCGGCCGCTTCACCTGTTTGCCCTCTAAGCCGGCTCTGGCAACACTCCAAGCATTTCCACCGATAAACAATTCTTGGAATATATCCGCGGCCAAATAAGCAAAAATCTAAAAACTCAAATACTCTCTGTAGAAATGTGTCATGTCCCTTTGAGGTTGTGCAAGTTTCTCCGGGATCTGCTTGTGTACAAGGCCTCTTTCGATTGATTATAAGCTAAAGAGTCCTAGCTTGTTCTTCAGTCCATATATTGAACACCAATTTATAGAGTATATAGCCACGTCCCTTGGAAACTCATCAACTAGCAATTGATAGATTTGTTGATGAGAACACATGTCTAAGAATATAATTAAAGCTAATTAATTCCAAAAGGCGAGAAAAAGTTCAACAAGAGTGAAGAAATTTCATCAATAGCTGTCGGTAATTTCCGACCACCATGTAAATATTTAAAAAATTTCCGCAGTTTCCGAATTACGTATTTCAAATAATTTAAAACTAAAATTTAAAAAATATATACATTACTTAAAGTTTATATAAGATTTAATACAAAAGATCTAATAAACAATCTATTGTTTATATCCATTACGTCTAGTTTCCGGGAGGCGTATCCCATACAGAATTTCCGAGGGCTGAAAAGCTCTGAAAAATGGCTTGGAATTTTGCGAGTTCCACCATCTATTCCTTCTGTATCCTCTCAAATTCTTGGAATTTGGCATTGTTTTCCTGAATTTGACGCTCCATAACCTCTTGCTTATCTCGTAGTTGAGTCAGCTCTTCCCACTCTTGTTGTGATAAATGGCTCTGCGTGACACGAGTAGGGAAGCATCAGAGTTAGCGAGATTCCCAACGCCAAAGGGATGACCTTTAATATGAGGAGTCGAGTGCAAAAAAAAAATTTACTAGGTTCATTCGATAATTTAAAAAATATATATTTTTTAAATTACCTCAAAAATGAGTTGGTCTATTTCTTCTCTTGTCAAGTGAGCAGAGCTGCTTTCGCCATCTTGACTTCGCTGTGTTAGGATTTCGTCCCTCTTTCGCATAACCTTCGTGAGGACGTCGAGAAATTTCTTGTCCTCTACCACATTAGTCTTCTTGTTCGTATGGGTGTATTCCATGAGTAATAACAAATCTAGTTCCTCGCCAAATTGTGATTCCTTATAAAAATTTTGTGTATTAGTAATTAATTTCAAAAGAAAATATGTAAATAAGAGATAAAAATAGTGACATACCAAAATGCGGGAGCGTTGCTCATACGTCTGAGCACCGTTGTTGTGCGTAGCGATGCCAAATCCTCCTCGATCGTTTTTCCTATTAGAAGTGTTCCTTTTCACCACCTTTTGGGTTTCTTCGCGTTCCCAATACACGAAGAACTCCCTGGATCGTTCCGGGTTGCAATGTATTGGAACCTCTCCTTTGCCCACTTTCCAAAAATTTCTTCCACTCATGGATGTTGTTTTTGTACGAGGTGCTGCACTACTTGTCAAATTCTTCTCGGACCCGCGGAGTCAACTCAATGTCCCAATTATAATCTTGCTGCAAAACAATTTCTTTGAATTATTATAACATGAAATTTAAGTAAAAATTATAAATGGACAATAAATTAATAACACATTACCGTGAATAATTTGTACCAACTCTCCTTCTAATTTTGAGGGATATCCTTGTATCTAGGATACGCATAGGGTAGTTGATGGTGAATCATCCTCAAAATTGATTTCCTAATCGCCTTGTCATAACGAAACCTAGGAAAAAATATTAAATATTTAATGATTGTAAGAATAAATTTAAATGGACGCATCTAAAAAACTTACCAAGGACCTCTGTTGCTTGGATCGAGTTTTGGAAAGTGACCACGTCCTTCCGCAATAAGAATTTTCTCAATGGTTAGACTCGCCACAGAGCCTTGATGTTGAGAGTCGGGAGCAGATCGCGGGCTTGGTGTTGGACTTTGTGTCTGATCGAAGTCAAAGCCCTGTGAACTATGTCTCAGTTTATGGAAATCATTGTAGCTTGCCATGCACCAAGCGAAAGACATAACAATATATAAGAACATAGCAACGCATATTAAAAAAATCTCAAAAATCATGACTTTATATTCTGTCCTAGACCGCAAAAACTCAAAACTCAAAACGCGTTGAAAAAAATTCATTTAGCTGAAATGTAAAAGAAACAAAATTGTACCAATTACGAACCTGAATTGTTAAAGAATCTAAAAATAATGTACATATTTGGAAACAGCAACTATCTAATACTACAAAACTAGTAACATCAAAGATGAATTTGTCACACATATATATGAGTTTGTCGTATATAGAAACAAATAGCATAAAAGTATAGTCAAATTGATTAATTCTCAAGTTCAATAAAAGTAGTGACAATATAAATTTTATAGGTCATTCCAATGTCGTATTCTACAACACAAGTAACAAACAAGCAATAAGCAAAATATTCAACGTCAATACAATGTCGAACCCAAACTCTCCAATATCTTTGTCTGAGTTGTCATGGACCGTAGCATCTACTTCTTGGCTCATATCTACACAAAAGTCAATACCAAATGAAATCTCAAGCGGTCCAATTGTCCCTTGCGTAGTTTGCCGCACAGGATCATGTTCAATAGCTCCGTTGAGCCTTCCTCGTGGGTTTATGGATGCCACCATTATCCAACTGTTTCTTCTGTACGAGACTTGTGGATAGGAAATATAGCAAACTTGGTCTGCTTGTGATGCAAGTATAAAAGGCTCGAATTTCTGGAGCTTCTGTCTAGAGTTAATAGACATGACACCAAACTCATCGACATGCACACTAGTACATAAAATATGATCGTACCAGTAATAGTAGAAAACAATACACTTCAAGTCAAGAAGTCCAGGATAACGTACCTCCAATATCTCTGGTAGCACACCATAGTATATTGTGTCCCCTCACATAGACGAAACACCGTAATCAAAAGTTGGTTTTTTCATGCCTCCTCTCAGAATTTTGAATGCGTAACTGCAAGAGGATCCATCATGAACTCTTGTAAGCATGTCGGAAATGATTGACCATTTGGCAGAGCGTTCATAACCTATAGTCAACATAAGTTCTACAATATTAATGAGAGGATTAAAGAATGTGTAGACAATGAAAATATTAATTTAAAAATACTTACATAAAATCGTAACCATTCAGTGAACTCGTCCTCTTATCTATCATATAGTTCATCCTTGGAGTGGTGAGGATAAGCAGATCTTATTTGTGCCATGCATACATTATCATTAACATCAATACCATATATGAAATAATTTTGTGACCTATGAAAATATTATGAAACATATCCCATTTGCTCATATAATAACTCACAGTTCTAGCTCGTCAATATCGTCGCAGTTATTAGCAAGATTCATGTGCAAATGTTTCATTTCTGCAGTACTTAGTTTCCCTTTTTTTGACTTCCCACTTAATCGTCCGATTTGCGAAAATATATCGGGAGCGAACCATGGATATATTGGGCGTTCGCCACCATCATCATGGCGAGGTGGTCTTCGACTCTTTGTTTGAACTTGCGGATGAAAGTACATTGCATAGAAGTTTGCCATTTGTTCGTTGATGCATTGTGCAACAATGGAACCCTCCACTCTGATAAGGTTTTTAACTTTTTCTTTATTTGGAACATGTATCGTTCAAATGGATACATCCATCGATACTGAACTGGCCCACCAAACTCTATATCAAAAGTTAGAGACTCATCAAAATTTATATAATCTATTAATAGTCAAAATGATTTATTAACAATTTAATTACATGCTTCTCTTGAGAGATGGATAGGAAGATGTTCCATAACATCGAAGAATGATGGAAGAAATATCTTTTCAAGATTACACAAGATAACTAGAAATTTCTCATTCAAGTTCTTTATTTCATCTACAGTTAGGGTGCACGCACACAAGTCATGAAAAGCCTCTATATATGTGTTTGTTGTAAATATAAAATTACTTTTAATGTTTTAGATAACGAATGAGGGCATATAGGTTATTACAAGTTTACCTGCAATCGCTGCGTGTACATTTCTTGGTAAAAGATAAGCGAACGCAAAAGGAAACAGTCGTTGCATAACCACATGACAATAATGACTTTTCATCCTAGTAAATTTTCCTTCCGAGCTATCAACACAATTGCTCAGATTTGATGCATATCCATCCGAGAATTTGACATCGTCTTCTATCCAATCGAAAATATTTCCTATTAAATAACATGTTACGTTAAATTAGTCAAATTAAACAAATCAATTAAATTATTCTAACGTAAAATGTGGTATACCTTTTCAGCAGCATCCAATCGGAATATAGGGAAAGGCCCAACTTTATTGTCCCTCGTATATGAAGTGATCATCTATCACAAATTTCTGGTAAGTATAATCTAGAATTTAGATTATCTTTTGTTTTCCCCTGCACATTCATGACAATATTTATTATATTCTCAAATACATTTTTCTCAATGTGCATGACGTCTAAACAATACCGTAGAAAGTGATTTTTCCAATACAGGAAATCCCAAAAAATACTATTTCGTGCTAGTTGTAATACTCCATGACATCATTAACAGGGGGAATGACCAATTCCACCGTAATCTGCAGTTCGCTCAGCACCAAAATCTTTTAGTTGGTTTAATATTGATGGACCATCTGGTTCCGGAGGTGGACCATACATCACTTTCCAGTTTTTTCGTAAACAGTGTTGTGCTTTTTCGGTATGGTTGATCTTTATGAAGAAATCGATGATGACAGTCAAACCAAGATGTCTTCCTTCCATGTTTGTGCTGGAACGCTTTCGTGTTATCTTGACACCATGGACATGAAAGTCTACCATGTGTTGTCCACCCAGACAATATTCCATAAGCAGGGAAATCACTAATAGTCCACATAAGAACTACTTTCATCTTAAAATTTATCCCACATGAAACATCATATGCATCTACACCACACTTCATAACTGATTCAACTCGTAAATGAGTGGCTGTAAAAATATATCAAGTGATCTTCGAGGATGATCTGGTCCTGGAACAAGGACTGTTAAGAATAAGAACTATGACTTCATACACAGCGATGGTGGTAAATTATATGGTGTAACAATCACTGGCCAAACTGAATATTGCCTCTCGTGTTTCCCAAACGGACTAAACCTATCTGTACTTAACCCGAGATATACATTCCTATTTTCCCCAGTAAACTCTGGACAAATTGACTGAAAATATTTCCATACCTTAGCATCTAAAGGGTGTGCAATCTCCTCATGTGAATTATGTTCGCCATGCCATCTCATTGCAGCCGTTGTACATTCTCACTGATATAACCTCTTATACCGATCTGTTAGAGGTAAATACCACATTCGCTTGTATGGGACCCGACATCTACCATTAGTTTCCATGAACCGAGGTTTACGACATAAATGACATTGCAGTGCATCTGAATCCGCTCTCCAGTATATCATCATGTTATCGATACAAACATCTATCATTTCATATGGTAATCCAAGGCCTGCAACAAATTTATGAACCTTCCTGTAAGAACTTTAAGCAATATTATCTTAGGGGAAACTCCTCCTAAATAAATTAGCAATCGCATCAACGCAAGTCTCAACTAAATTGTAATATGTCTTGATATTCATCAAGTCAGTTGCAATTGATAATGGAGATACGTTAATATCACACCCACTATACAAAGGCTTCTTCACTGCCTCCATCATATCATAAAATCTTTGGGCTTCGAGATTAGGTTATTCTCCTCTATTTCTTCCCTCCTCGAAGGTTGGAATGTTCTCTCTAAGTAAATCGTTTACCATCTGAAATGTACCAACATTGTTTTCCACCTCTACAGTAGATTCAACACCCAAACGACCTTAGCTAGGTTCACTACTCCTACCAACATTACCCATAGGTTCAACTCTTTCATGAACATTAGATTTTACACCTAAGCCAACATCAATATGTTCACTAGTACTAGCAAAGTTGACCATAGATGCGTCCTCTCCATGCGAGTACCATACTTTGTACCCATGAATAAATCATATACTATATAGATGAAGTCATACTTGTTTTATAGCAATAAATCTCATATTCCGGCATTTTGGACAAGGGCAGTACATCTTACCTGTTTCTCGCGTCAGGCTTTGATTTCCGGCAAACTCCATAAATTATTTGAGGCCTTTCGCATAATCGTCGGTAAGTAACCATGTTTCTGGATCAATTCTTTCTTGATACATCCATGAACGAAAACGGATATTTGAAATTTTGGTTTCTTTTTTTGTGTTTTGAGTAAAGATGGTGAAAATGAAAGGAATGTGTCGTGTCTCTGACCGTCACACACGCTTTCTCACACTTGAAAAAGACATATGAAGAACGTTTATTTTAATTTTATGGTTTTACCGTCAAAAACGGTCGGAATGCCCCGGAAATATCCAAGTGGACGAAAATAGTCGAAAATTTCCTACGCTTTCTGAACGTGTTTTTTTACTTTTTCTTGGCCGCCAATTTCTGTTACTCTGTTGTCGGAAATTTCCGACTGGTTGTTTGTGGTCAGAAATGTGGTCGGTTTACGGCCTCATTTCTTGTAGTGCATATGGTACAGATTTTGGACCTAATATTTATCATAAAGGTTACAAAATCTACTATACTGATATTTGTTAACTATATGATTATAGCTGATATTTGTTCACTCAAAAGAGTGTAATCAGCACAGTGGAATGGGGAATGATAGTTGCAGGCTCTATCGCCGCTGCTACTGTTGTTTCAGTGAGTGCAACACTTTTATATGTAAAGAGACGTCGTGAGAACTCACAAACACTTACCAAAAAAACGTTTTTGTTAGAAAATTTAGCAATGGCTCTTTATGTCAGTATTTCATCCTCTTTTTTCCTTCATGCTTGAAATTGCAGACTCTTTCTTATGTCTTATCGTCAGAACTCACGGGAAATCGAAGGAGTGAAGAAGTTCAGATTTAGAGAACTGTCGGATGCAACTAATGGTTTTGATAGCTCCACGTTAATTGGTAGCAGTAGCTATGGAAAGGTCTACAAGGGTATTTTGACAAATGGAACCGAAGTTGCCATCAAACGAGGAGAAGAAACCTCTCTGCAGTACAAGAAAGATTTTTTGATAGAGATCGATCATTTTTCGAGGTTACATCACCGAAATCTTATGTCGCTACTTGGCTACAATAGTGACATCGGAGAACAAGTATGTTATTTTTCATATATAGTTGTAAGTTAGCTCTATGTTTTAGACTTATCTATCTATGGTATATCAGATGCGGGTATATGAGTATATGCCAAATGGCTATGTGCGTGATTGGCTTTCAGGTAAGAAATATTTCTCCAAGTTATTTGTCTATACGAGCAAAGATTCGACCAACTTTTGTCGATCTGCTTCCTCATCAATGATAATGTGTTAGTGGTTTTACATTGTCATGCAGCTAATGCTATGGAAACATTGAGCTTTAGTAGGAGGTTACATGTAGCTTTAGTTCAGCTAAAGGGATTCTTTACCTTCACACTGAAGCAAATCCGCATGTTATTCACAGCGATATCAAAACCAGCAACATACTCTTGGACTGTAAACTTCATGCTAAAGTTTCTGATTTTTGATTGTCACGGTTGGCTCCTGCTTCTGGGGAGGGAAATGTTGAGCTCGCCCATGTATCAACAGTAGTAAAAGGAACACCATTGAGTTCCAAACTGGCACAATAATTAAGCACTGGATTTTGACATACTCAGATATGACAGTTAAGAGTATTGTATATATATATGTACAGGGATATCTGGATCCAGAGTACTTCATGACAGCGATTGACGGTGAAGAGCGATGTGTACAGCTTTGGCGTAGTATTGTTTGAGCTCTTGACTGGAATTCACCCATTCTTTGAGAGTACACATATTTTCGTGAGGTACTTTTTCTTGGCTGAGCTTTCACACAAACTTGATAATGGAGCTATCTTTGAGGTTTTATAAACATAAACAACGTGATACAGGTGAGGATGGCGAATGAATATGGGACGGTTCTGTCTGTGTCGGATAGTCGAATGAGACAATGTTCGCCAGATAAAGTGGAGAGGTTTGCAGGACTGGCATTAAGGTGTGAAGATAAACCAAAAGGTGAGACCATCAATGTCAAAAGTGGTGAAGGAACTCAAAAAGTATTTGCCAATCTGTGCGAGAAACCGACATGTTTTCAGAAACAACGAAATTGCTCTGCACCAAAACATTGTCGTTATCTTCTTCTATACTTGCGCCATTGTTATCTCTTCCTGGAAGTGACTTGGACAGTGGCTTTTTCCAAGCTGTAAAACCTCGTTGACATATATTTGAGTGAGGTAGGCTACATCTCAAACTAATAAGGGTTGTGTCATTCTATCTAGGACATACATGAGTAAAGCATATCTGGAACGGTTTTGTTGCTAACTTTTATGCCACATGTCCTCTTACGATTTCTAATCTACATGTGTATACTGGATTGACCATCGGTATAGAAGAGAGGTACGCGGAGGGAAAAAAGGGATTTATATACACATTCACATCGACGTAAATATTCAAAACGTTAATAATCTAATCTGATAAACAATAGGAGTGCATAAGCAAATATATTAATCAGTTCCATCCGACATGATCTAGGTGGGACTGGTAAGAGCTTAGCACGTTTGGATTTGAACACATAGACCCAAACGAACTACAGTGAAAGAAATTTTGTAGACCATGACAACCTTTTAGAGCAGAGCGGATCCATAGAAGACCACTTCGGCAGGACCAGTCATGTAGATATGGTTGTCTTCCTGTTTCCACTCAATCTCCAATGGTCCGCCCGGTAGATCCACCGTACATTTCTGTTTTACCATGACCAATATAATAAGAATTTGAAGAGTTCGAAGTCAATGGGTATGTATGATCTCATGCAACTAATCTTTAGCTTATGACGATCTTGTTAATATGTAAACATATGCGTCTTGTCACATCCCTTTCAAGGTAACCCCAAGGGTAGTCAGATATAGTAAAAACCCAATATAAAATCTGATATTTATTGATATACAAACAGAACCAAAAATTTAATTTTGACTACAAAATTATATTATTTTATAGAGATTCTTAGTGTATATTAATTTATAAAGTATAAATTTAAAGAGGTTATACCGTAGTTTTTAGTTCTAAAATCCTAAACTTACCCTGTCAGCTCGAGTTTCAAGGACTGCTGCAACGACCAAAGCGCAAGCTCCAGTTCCACAGGCCAAAGTTGCTCCTGCAGTTTTAGGTATGCTTAAGCATTAAGCATATGAAAATACAGAGAATGCTGGTAATTAACAAAACAAAGTAAGAAACAGTTTCTAGTATTTGGAGAAATTAGTTAACCTGCTCCGCGCTCCCATACACGCATTTTCAAATGCGAACTTGATAATACTTCAACAAATTCTGCATACAAACAAAAAGAATTGTAATACAGCTTAAAGGATATTAATTTAAATTAGATAAAGAGAGAGAGAGATCTCTCTCAACAACAACAACGGAGGAGGAGGAAAAGAGAGAGATAACCTGTGTTAGTTCGAGCTGGGAACATTTCATGATGCTCGAACTTTGGACCAATCTCTGGCAAGTATAGATCATCAACTTTCAAATTCTGGTTTACGCAGAGAAAAATTATAAACCGTGAGAAAATTCCATGTGTCAATGAATACTAGAAACTGGTATCCAGCAAGCAAACACGCACCGGTCCACCCTTTTTACCAAATGTGATACAGTGAGGATTGCCCATACTAACACACGTCACATTCCAGCTTACTCCATCAACAACTAGCTCTGCCTGAACAACAGCTCCACCTTTGTTTCCTGGCAACTTCGTGGGCACATCTTCTGCTTTGAGAACAGGTATGCCCATGTCAACCTTAACCTGTATTCATATCAATCACAATGGAGTAAACAACTTGAAAACGACGAGAAACAAGAAACAAAAATCCAATCTTTACCTTACTCGTCATCATGGATATAAACTAAACCCCATACAAGACCAATCTAAATAATTTACCTGTCCGTCATCTTGAATTTCTGGAACAATCAGGCCTGCACCAGTATATATTGTAAAACTACAGAACAAATAAAAAGACATTAGAGATATTATAGCAAGCATGACTAGATCCGGAACTCTCAACAGATATAGATACCTATGTTTCCCCTGAAAATTCTCAAGCTCAGCAATGAACCTTGCAAAGCATCGAACTCCATTTCCACACATCTACACGAAAAAAATCATAAGCCAATGACTTTCGAACACAACAACAACCTGAGACATATTAACTAAAAATTAACAGACATTATCATTGAAAGCTCACCTCTGGTTCACTACCATCGGAATTGAATATTCGCATGGTGTAATCGGTACCATTGATTCCTGGCATTGCAAAGATCACTCCATCAGCACCAACACCGAAGTTCCGATTACACAGCTTCACCGCCTGCTCTTGAGTAATCTTAGGTTCCGATGAGTCTCTGTTATCGACCTTCAAAACCCAATTTCCAAAAAGACGTTTTGTAAGAATTCGATACATTTCGGTCAAATTTCATTCTTTTTCCATATCGAAAACTCAACGGAGAAAAATGTACCAAAATGAAGTCATTGCCGAGGCCATGGTATTTCACAAAATGTAGAACTCCGGTTTCCCTCTTATTGAGAAAATTCGCCGCCTGTTGTTTTGAATTTGAATAACTGAACCCCTCGTCGTTTCTTCCTACTTAACATAATAAACATCATGTCGTTCTTTAGTCAACGGGAACTTAATGAAAAGGCCCTAATAAAAAGCCCATTAAGAACTTCACTTCCAAAGCGTCTCACTCCTCCGCCTTCCTCAACAGGTGATATCTCTTTCTCTGTCTCTCTCTTTAAGTCCTTTTCGCTGTTAAATACTTTCTCCTGAGATTATTTTTCCAGTGGAGTGAAAGATAGATGCAATTTGTCTTCTCCGATCTGAATCCTCTCAATCAATTTTCGGCAGTGTTCAATTATCGTTTTGATTCATCTGTGATAGAACTTTTCGGTCAGTTTGTTAGCGACATTACTTGTGCTTTTTATTTATTATTTTTCTGTTACTTTTCCCACCTTTTTGTAGTTATCTTATAGAGATAGATCCCCAAATCGTAGATTCTTAGGGTTTCGAATTTCGATATCTTAAACCCTAATTTGATTCGAATTCACCCGCAATTCTCTTTGTTAATATCTGTATTTTTGCATTTCAGCGCTGGATTTGCATTTATAACCCTCTTTATGCAAAGCAGTGTGCATCGTCATAAAGCTAACTCGATCGCGATGATCTTGGAAACTCAGCGAAATATTGAATTCCCCCATAGGATCGTCGATAAGCGTCCCAGGAAACGGCCACGATTGGCATGGGATGTTGCGCCTCTTCTTCCTCCTCCTCCACCCACGGTAAAGAGTTGTTCAAAAACCTTTTCCTCTATTATATTCATTTCTCTTATTCTTTGCAATTTGATTTTACTCATTGTCCCTGTGTTTTCAATATTAGACATACCGTGAATTGTGTTAACTACTTAAGAAAATTCATGTTTTTGTGTGTGCTTGAGGTAAGAAAAAGGCCCTATTTCTTAATGAATTTGTACAGCTGCTCTGATTTTTTAATAAAATTTTGAATTTGTCTTAAGTCTCTATTTATTGCTTGAAGTTTAAAAAAACCTACATGAACTATTTAATTGTAGCCTATTTTTAAATTGACCGTTAGTTATGTTAGTTTTTAAATTGACCGTTAATTGTAGACTTGTATAGCTTATATTAGCGACATGTGTCTATCCAAATAAAAATAAATTAAATAAACTAAAATAAAATTTAAAAAAAGTTGAAAATTTTGAAGAAAATTCAAACGAAATTATAATTTTTATAAAAAGTTTTGGCATATTTTTTAATGAACTATATAAAAATGAGTTAATGAAACAAAACGTCAAAATTTTATGATGAATCATATATTATTATGCCAAAAACTATGTTGCATGGAAACTCAATCTTAGATCCTTCTTCCATTTCGGAAACGTTTCTAAAACATAAGCTCTCGGAAACTTGGTGGAAATTTGATTCCTAAAGTTTTTGATTGAAAACACAATTGAAACAATTGTTTCTATTTTGGAAATACGATTGTTTTGGACAAAACAAAACATAACTAAAATTCTTTAAACTCATTTAAATAATATTCTAAGTTTTTAATTTGAAGCTATAATATATATATATATATATTTTAAAAAATTAGTTACTATCTATTAATTGAAATTAAATTATTTGTTTTTTTCTCATATGAATTGACTTTTTAATGTTTTAATATTTTTATAAATAATATATATTTGAATATATAATATATGTTTCATAAACGTACTCATTTCTTTAATGTTTTTAAGTTTTCTTTCCGCATTTATATATGTTTCGCTTCCACATACTAGTTTTTGCTTCCATGGAGTACGCCAAAAACACTTGATTTGTTGAAAGTTTGGAAATAGTTTCGGCATAGTAATAGGTTGACGAAGTAAAATGTCAAAATCTCATTACGAAACATATGTTATCATGCCAAAAACACTTGATTTATTTGAAATTTTTAGGGTTCGTGACAAATTTTGAATCAAAGTTTTAGAGTTGATAATTATGAATCAGATGGTAATGGATTATAATTAAGTTTACTTTTTAAGTTAGTTATACTGTTATTTTAATTTATTATAATTTAAAAAGAAATTTTTTTAAAAAATTAATTCTAATTTTTGATAATTTTCAAAACGTATTTTCTATTTTTCTTAATATTTTTTTGAATTTTCTTTAGTTTTTAGTGTTTTAAAGTTTTCAAAATATATATATTTTTTAATTATTTTTATTCAGTCGAACAAAATATATATATTTCACTTAGCTAAGCTATACACGTGTCGCCTAACGACTGAAACTTAACGGTTGACTAACGGATCTAACAGTCAATTTAAAAATAGGCCATAGTTAGATATTTCATATAGGTCTTTTAGCATTTAAAGCAACAAATTAAGATTTAAGACGAATTCAAAACTTCATTAAGAAATCGGCATTGCTGTAAAAGTTCATTAAGATATAGGTCATTTTTCTGCTTGAGGTAAGTAGATGATGTAGTTATGGAAAATTTGAGCTGGTGTGGTTTCTTTTTCAGGTACTTCTTCCTCCGTTGTACTATGGTCCAGATTTTTCGAGTGGAGTGATTCCCAATTTTGTTCACCCACACATCTTCTATAATGGCCTTCCTTGGCCGGGCTCTCCTCCCTGGAGGCCAGATGATAAAGATGGCCATTATGTTTTTGTGGTTGGAGATACTTTGACTCCACAATGTGAGTCTTTTGTCACATAATCTTTTGTAATCTTATCTGTTTCCCCGAATTTATCTTGGAGGATAACTTCGTTGCGTGCAGATCAAATTCTCAGCAAAATGGGTGAAGGTTGGTTATCTCTTGCTTAACTTTTTATATAATCCTTGTTATTATTTATAGTCTGTTTTTCAGTTGAATACGCATGGTCTAATTTACTTAGTAGGGTTCCCTTGTACCAAAGTATGGGTGAATTTAATTTTATAGTAGCAATTATCTTTTGGATAAAATTGGTAATTTCATAATCCATTGGATTATATTCTGGCAGGTACATTTGGACAAGTATTGGAATGTTTTGATAATAAAAACAAAGAAGTTGTGGCAATCAAAGTTATACGGTCCATAAACAAGTATCGTGAAGCTGCCATGATAGAAATTGACGTGTTGCAAAGGCTTACAAGGCATGATGTTGGTGGCTCTCGGTAAGAATATTTCTTTCCTCTTAGTAATTATTGGCTAGTGTCAAAGTGTTTGCATTTTGGTATAAGCTTTTCAATTCCTTGCAGTTGTGTACAAATACGGAATTGGTTTGACTATCGTAATCATATTTGTATTGTAAGTACTGTTACCTTTATTTGATAAGTTTGAGGGAAAACTACAATTCTCTTCATGCCCAAATATAATGTGAGTTAAAAGAACTTGCGGATGGGTTTAAATGGTTTCAACAGGTATTTGAGAAGCTTGGACCAAGCTTATATGATTTTCTCCGCAAAAACAGCTACCGTTCATTTCCCATTGACCTTGTTCGGGAGCTTGGCAGACAACTTTTGGAGTCTGTAGCATGTGTGTGGACTATCTTTGACCCATTCATTTATATAGTAGTCCATTAGTGTCATAAATAAGTTTTCTTTTTGGAACTTTTTAATACAAGTGAATCTGTTTTGATACTGCATTTTCCTTGGAACCAAATTGCTCTGGACAGTTATTACTGGAGAATTTTGTTGACTACTTTACTCAGACTTTGCTCATTATGTTCTGACAGATATGCATGATTTACGGCTGATTCATACAGATTTGAAGCCCGAGAATATTCTTCTGGTATCGTCTGAATATATCAAAATACCTGATAATAAGGTGAGTAACCAATCCTTTTCAAGCTGGATTCAATTAAGTTCATGGCTTATATGATATCCATCCATGAAGGATCTTGTAAAACTTGAGGTGGTTGACCTTTTGCCTTTGTGGTCATGACTATCTAGTTTCTATCACGACCTACAAAAGATGGGTCATACTTTAAGAATCTTCCCAAGTCAAGTGCCATCAAGCTCATTGATTTTGGAAGTACAACGTTTGAACATCAAGACCATAACTACATTGTATCCACAAGGCATTACCGCGCACCAGAAGTTATCCTAGGTAAACTTTCATGACTTTGACACATCTATGTAGATGATTATTTATTATGTACTCGCTGTATTTAAGATTTTGGAACCTTATCGCAGGGGTTGGATGGAACTATCCGTGTGATCTGTGGAGTATTGGTTGCATACTTGTTGAACTATGTTCGGTGAGGGACATTCTATTTACATGTTATACGGCACACCAGGATTCATCCCACCATGTCTCCGTAAATGTTAATTCTGTATAAAACTTGCAGGGAGAGGCGCTTTTCCAGACGCATGAAAACTTGGAGCATTTGGCCATGATGGAAAGGGTCCTAGGACCATTACCGCCTCATATGGTACTCAGAGCCGAGTAAGAAAAACAAGATCATCCTGTTCACAGCACCAAATACCAGCGGGAAATATTTTTGGTTTTGTAGTTTTTATATCAAAATTTATAAACGCTTCTTGCAGCCGACGCTCTGAGAAATACTTCAGGCGAGGTGCAAAGTTAGATTGGCCTGAAGGAGCGACGTCAAGAGATAGCTTAAAAGCTGTATGGAAACTTCCCCGATTACCGGTAAATTATCTACATTTACTTTGGACATGAGAGTTGCACATCTGCGAAATTGAAATTAAGGACTCCATATCTGTTTTTTCGGATTTTTCAGAATCTGATAATGCAGCATGTGGATCACTCTGCGGGTGATTTGATAGATCTATTACAAGGGCTGCTTCGATATGATCCAATGGAGAGGTTTAAGGCAAGGGAAGCACTGAACCATCCCTTCTTCACAAAAAGCAGGGAGCAGAGTATACCTTTCAACCCAAACCCTCATCCATTTTTGTACAACCACGAGAACTAATAAAGGAAGAAAATGCCGATGATGTTTGGATGAATCCGCAGTTTCTGTATTCTTGTAGCCTCTATTATATAATTTCATGTATAGAAGAAATGAAAGAAAGAGAGGAAAGGAAAAGGTTGTGCCGGATTTAAATTTTCTGGTCTGTTGTTGTTTTGGTTTCTTGGATTCGTTTGACGAGACCACGACGACGGTTGTTCCATGGCGCTTTAAACCGTTATTACAGCACAAAAGGTGTGTTTTATCGTGCAAAGTTGGATCAATCCGAAACATTATTCGCCATTTTGACAGGCTTAACTTAAATGCAGCTCGAGGCCAATATGAGACGAAACGATGTCGTATAAAGATGAGGAATATTCGGAATCGAAAGGCTTATTCTTCCTCAAACCACCATTATTAACGGTTTCTTAATGATTTTTTAATTTATTTTATTATTTAAAATTTTTAAAAATTTTAAGAAATCTTTCTTATTAAAAAACTTATTTTATTATTAAAATATATTTTTAATTCACTTTTTCTTATATATAATTATTTAATAATATTTAAAAAACTCTAATAAAAACTTTTTATGTAGGATTTTTAATTTTAGGGTTTTATTACTCAATCCGTAATCATAGAGTCTCTGGGGAAGCTTCAGCTCGATCACCAACCATTTCACCTATCTTTAACTCACACCTCTTCTTCAAATTCCTTCAGACCTCCAATCCGACCAACTTCGTCTTTCAAATGCGGTTCAATCAGAGCTTCGTACTGTCAGTCACAAGACTCTGTCATCCCTCTCCAAAAGTCTACACCTTTCCGTCTCTTCAAATCAACATGCATCACTCTAACAACAGCGGCGGCGCTGATTTTCGTGAATCTCCAGCTCAAATCGCCGGCGATTGCAGCTCCCGTCGCGGCTCCACCGTCAGTTGAAAGCAAAGAACACGTTTCCTTGGAAGAAAAAGAGAGAGCGCTTGATGAGCATTTGAAAACTCACCTTTCTGATGTCGACGCTCTTCGTTCTTTGATGGAGGTAAAGATCAAATCCCGAAAGCTTATAGA